>JBBPBP010000758.1:194063-212905 GCA_037974735.1 Cicer chorassanicum
AAGGAGGAGGAAAATGACCTAAATGTTCAACCAATGACACAAAATAATTTATTGGATGCACAAGATTGGTTAAAAACCCTAATTGGACGAGAATAAGCCTTGGGAGGACGAAATTGACCTAAATGTTCAACCAATGGCACAAAATCACTTATTGGATGCACAAGATTGGTTAAAAACCTTAATTGGACGAGAAAAGGCCTTGGGAGTACGAAAATGACCTAAATGTTCAACCAATGACACATAATCACTTATTGGATGCACAAGATTTGTTAAAAACCCTAATTGGACGAGAATAAGCCTTGGGAGGACAAAAATGACCAAAATTTTCAACCAATGACACAAAATCACTTATTGGATGCACAAGATTGGTTAAAAACCCTAATTGGATGAGAATAAGACTAGGAAGGACGAAAAAGACCTAAATGTTCAGCCAAAGACACAAACGTACTTATTGGATGCACAAGATTGGTTAAAAACCCTAATTGGATGAGAATAAGCCTAGGGAGGACGAAAATGACCTAAGTGTTTAACCAATGACACAAAATCACTTATTCGATGCACAAGATTGTTTAAAAACCCTAATTGGATGAGAATAAGCCTAGGGAGGACGAAAATGACCTAAGTGTTTAACCAATGACACAAAATCACTTATTCGATGCACAAGAATTGTTAAGAACCCTAATTGGAAGAGAATAAGTATAGGGAGGAGGAAAATGACCTAAATGTTCAACCAATGACATAAAATAACTTATTGGATGCACAAGATTGGTTAAAAACCCTAATTGGACGAGAATAAGCCTTGGGAGGACGAAAATGACCTAAATGTTCAACCAATGGCACAAAATCACTTATTGGATGCACATGATTGGTTAAAAACCCTAATTGGACGAGAATAAGCCTTGGGAGGACGAAAATGACCTAAATGTTCAACCAATGACACAAATGTACTTATTGGATGCACAAGATTGGTTAAAAACCCTAATTGGACGAGAATAAGCCTTGGGAGGACGAAAATGACCTCAATGTTCAACCATTGACACAAAATCACTTATTGGATGCACAAGATTGGTTAAAAACCCTAATTGGACGAGAATAAGCCTTGGGAGGACGAAAATGACCTAAATATTCAACCAATGACACAAAATCACTTATTGGATGCACAAGATTGGTTAAGAACCCTAATTGGACGAGAATAAGCCTTGGGAGGACGAAAATGACCTAAATGTTCAACCAATGACACAAATGTACTTATTGGATGCACAAGATTGGTTAAAAACCCTAATTGGACGAGAATAAGCCTTGGGAGGACGAAAATCACCTAAATGTTCAACCAATGACACAAATGTACTTATTGGATGCACAAGATTGGTTAAAAACCCTAATTGGACGAGAATAAGCCTATGGAGGACGAAAATGACCTAAATGTTCAACCAACGACACAAAATCACTTATTGGATGCACAAGATTGGTTAAAAACCCTAATTGGACGAGAATAAGCCTTGGGAGGACGAAAATGACCTAAATGTTCAACCAATGACACAAAATCACTTATTGGATGCACAAGATTGGTTAAAAACCCTAATTGGGCGAGAAAAAGCCTTGGAAGGACGAAAATGACCTAAATGTTCAACCAATGACACAAAATCACTTATTGGATGCACAAGATTGGTTCAAAACCCTAATTGGACGAGAATAAGCCTTGGGAGGACGAAAATGACCTAAATGTTCAACCAATGACACAAAATAACTTATTGGATGCACAAGATTGGTTAAAAACCCTAATTGGATGAGAATAAGCCTAGGGAGGACGAAAAAGACCTAAATGTTCAGCCAAAGACACAAACGTACTTATTGGATGCACAAGATTGGTTAAAAACCCTAATTGGATGAGAATAAGCCTAGGGAGGACGAAAATGACCTAAGTGTTTAACCAATAACACAAAATCACTTATTCGATGCACAAGAATTGTTAAGAACCCTAATTGGAAGAGAATAAGTATAGGGAGGAGGAAAATGACCTAAATGTTCAACCAATGACACAAAATAACTTATTGGATGCACAAGATTGGTTAAAAACCCTAATTGGACGAGAATAAGCCTTGGGAGGACGAAAATGACCTAAATGTTCAACCAATGGCACAAAATCACTTTTTGGATACACAAGATTGGTTAAAAACCCTAATTGGATGAGAATAAGACTAGGGAGGACGAAAAATGACCTAAATGTTCAGCCAAAGACACAAACGTACTTATTGGATGCACAAGATTGGTTAAAAACCCTAATTGGATGAGAATAAGCCTAGGGAGGATGAAAATGACCTAAGTGTTTAACCAATGACACAAAATCACTTATTCGATGCACAAGATTGTTTAAAAACCCTAATATGAAGAGAATAAGCCTAGGGAGGAGGAAAATGACCTAAATGTTCAACCAATGACACAAAATAACTTATTGGATGCACAAGATTGGTTAAAAACCCAAGTTGGATGAGAATAAGCCTAGGGAGGACGAAAAAGACCTAAATGTTCAGCCAAAGACACAAACGTACTTATTGGATGCACAAGATTGGTTAAAAACCCTAATTGGATGAGAATAAGCCTAGGGAGGACGAAAATGACCTAAGTGTTTAACCAATGACACAAAATCACTTATTCGATGCACAAGAATTGTTAAGAACCCTAATTGGAAGAGAATAAGTATAGGGAGGAGGAAAATGACCTAAATGTTCAACCAATGACACAAAATAACATATTGGATGCACAAGATTGGTTAAAGACCCTAATTGGACGAGAATAAGCCTTGGGAGGACGAAAATGACCTAAATGTTCAACCAATGGCACAAAATCACTTATTGGATACACAAGATTGGTTAAAAACCCTAATTGGACGAGAATAAGCCTTGGGGGGACGAAAATGACCTAAATGTTCAACCAATGGCACAAAATCACTTATTGGATACACAAGATTGGTTAAAAAACCTAATTGGACGAGCATAAGCCTCTGGCTGACGAAAATGACCTAAATGTTCAACCAATGACACAAAATCACTTATTGGATGCACAAGATTGGTTAAAAACCCTAATAGGACGAGAATAAGTATTGGGAGGACGAAAATGACCTAAATGTTCAACCAATGGCTCAAAATCACTTAATGGATGGACAAGATTGGTTATAAACCCTAATTGGACGAGAATAAGCCTTGGGAGGACGAAAATGACCTAAATGTTCAACCAATGACACAAAATCACTTATTGGATGCACAAGATTGGTTAAAAACCCTAATTGGACGAGAATAAGCTTTGGGAGGATGAAAATGACCTAAATGTTCAACCAATGACACAAAATAACTTATTGGATGCACAAGATTGGTTAAAAACCCTAATTGGACGAGAATAAGCCTTGGGAGGACGAAAATGACCTAAATGTTCAACCAATGGCACAAAATCACTTATTGGATGCACATGATTGGTTAAAAACCCTAATTAGAGGAGAATAAGCCTAGGGAGGACAAAAATGACCTAAATGTTCAACCAATGACACAAAATCACTTATTGGATGCACAAGATTGGTTAAAAACCCTAATTGGAAGAGAATAAGCCTTGGGAGGACGAAAATGACCTAAATGTTCAACCAATGACACAAAATCACTTATTGGATGAATAAGATTGGTTAAAAACCCTAATAGGACGAGAATAAGTCTTGGGAGGACGAAAATGACCTAAATGTTCAACCAATGGCTCAAAATCACTTAATGGATGGACAAGATTGGTTATAAACCCTAATTGGACGAGAATAAGCCTTGGGAGGACGAAAATGACCTAAATGTTCAACCAATGACACAAAATAACTTATTGGATGCACAAGATTGGTTAAAAACCCTAATTGGATGAGAATAAGCCTAGGGAGGACGAAAAAGACCTAAATGTTCAGCCAAAGACACAAACGTACTTATTGGATGCACAAGATTGGTTAAAAACCCTAATTGGATGAGAATAAGTCTAGGGAACACGAAAATGACCTAAGTGTTTAACCAATGACACAAAATCACTTATTCGATGCACAAGATTGGTTAAGAACCCTAATTGGAAGAGAATAAGTTTAGGGAGGAGGAAAATGACCTAAATGTTCAACCAATGACACAAAATAATTTATTGGATGCACAAGATTGGTTAAAAACCCTAATTGGACGAGAATAAGCCTTGGGAGGAGGAAAATGACCTAAATGTTCAACCAATGACACAAAATCACTTATTGGATGCACAAGATTGGTTAAAAACCCTAATTGGACGAGAGTAATCCTTGGGAGGACGAAAATGACCTAAATGTTCAACCAATGGCACAAAACCACTTATTGGATGCACATGATTGGTTAAAAACCCTAATTAGAGGAGAATAAGCCTAGGCAGGACGAAAATGACCTAAATGTTCAACCAATGACACAAAATCACTTATTGGATGCACAAGATTGGTTAAAAACCCTAATTGGAAGAGAATAAGCCTTGGGAGGACGAAAATGACCTAAATGTTCAACCAATGGCACAAAACCACTTATTGGATGCACATGATTGGTTAAAAACCCTAATTAGAGGAGAATAAGCCTAGGGAGGACGAAAATGACCTAAATGTTCAACCAATGACACAAAATCACTTATTGGATGCACAAGATTGGTTAAAACCCCTAATTGGAAGAGAATAAGCCTTGGGAGGACGAAAATGACCTAAATGTTCAACCAATGGCACAAAATCACTTATTGGATGCACAAGATTGGTTCAAAACCCTAATAGGACGAGAATAAGTCTTGGGAGGACGAAAATGACCTAAATGTTCAACCAATGGCTCAAAATCACTTAATGGATGGACAAGATTGGTTAAAAACCCTAATTGGACGAGAATAAGCCTTGGGGGGACGAAAATGACCTAAATGTTCAACCAATGGCACAAAATCACTTATTGGATACACAAGATTGGTTAAAAACCCTAATTGGACGAGCATAAGCCTTGGGCTGACGAAAATGACCTAAATGTTCAACCAATGACACATAATCACTTAGTGGATGCAAAAGATTGGTTCAAAACCCTAATTGGACGAGAATAAGCCTTGGGAGGACGAAAATGACCTAAATGTTCAACCAATGACACAAAATAACTTATTGGATGCACAAGATTGGTTAAAAACCCTAATTGGATGAGAATAAGCCTAGGGAGGAAGAAAAAGACCTAAATGTTCAGCCAAAGACACAAACGTACTTATTGGATGCACAAGATTGGTTAAAAACCCTAATTGGATGAGAATAAGCCTAGGGAGGACGAAAATGACCTAAGTGTTTAACCAATGACACAAAATCACTTATTCGATGCACAAGATTGGTTAAGAACCCTAATTGGAAGAGAATAAGTATAGGGAGGAGGAAAATGACCTAAATGTTCAACCAATGACAGAAAATCATTTATTGGATGCACAAGATTGGTTAAAAAACCTAATTTGACGAGAATAAGCCTAGGGAGGACGAAAAAGACCTAAATGTTATGCCAAAGACACAAACGTACTTATTGGATGCACAAGATTGGTTAAAAACCCTAATTGGATGAGAATAAGCCTTGGGAGGACGAAAATGACCTAAGTGTTTAACCAATGATACAAAATCACTTATTGGATGCACAAGATTGGTTAAAAACCCTAATTGGATGAGAATAAGCCTAGGGAGGACGAAAAAGACCTAAATGTTCATCCAAAGACACAAACGTACTTATTGGATGCACAAGATTGGTTAAAAACCCTAATTAGAGGAGAGTAAGCCTTGGGAGGATGAAAATGACCTAAATGTTCAACCAATGACACAAAATAACTTATTGGATGCACAAGATTTGTTAAAAACCCTAATTGGACGAGAATAAGCCTTGGGGGGACGAAAATGACCTAAATGTTCAACCAATGGCACAAATCACTTATTCGATACACAAGATTGGTTAAAAACCCTAATTGGACGAGAATAAGCCTTGGGCTGACGAAAATGACCTAAATGTTCAACCAATGACACATAATCACTTAGTGGATGCACAAGATTGGTTCAAAACCCTAATTGGACGAGAATAAGCCTTGGGAGGACGAAAATGACCTAAATGTTCAACCAATGACACAAAATAACTTATTGGATGCACAAGATTGGTTAAAAACCCTAATTGGATGAGAATAAGCCTAGGGAGGACGAAAATGACCTAAGTGTTTAACCAATGACACAAAATCACTTATTCGATGCACAAGATTGGTTAAGAACCCTAGTTGGAAGAGAATAAGTATAGGGAGGACGAAAATGACCTAAATGTTCAACCAATGACACAAAATAATTTATTGGATGCAGAAGATTGGTTAAAAACCCTAATTGGACGAGAATAAGTCTTGGGAGGACGAAAATGACCTAAATGTTCAACCAATGGCTCAAAATCACTTAATGGATGGACAAGATTGGTTATAAACCCTAATTGGACGAGAATAAGCCTTGGGAGGACGAAAATGACCTAAATGTTCAACCAATGACACAAAATCACTTATTGGATGCACAAGATTGGTTAAAAACCCTAATTGGACGAGAATAAGCTTTGGGAGGATGAAAATGACCTAAATGTTCAACCAATGACACAAAATAACTTATTGGATGCACAAGATTGGTTAAAAACCCTAATTGGACGAGAATAAGCCTTGGGAGGACGAAAATGACCTAAATGTTCAACCAATGGCACAAAATCACTTATTGGATGCACATGATTGGTTAAAAACCCTAATTAGAGGAGAATAAGCCTAGGGAGGACAAAAATGACCTAAATGTTCAACCAATGACACAAAATCACTTATTGGATGCACAAGATTGGTTAAAAACCCTAATTGGAAGAGAATAAGCATTGGGAGGACCAAAATGACCTAAATGTTCAACCAATGACACAAATTCACTTATTGGATGCACAAGATTGGTTAAAAACCCTAATAGGACAAGAATAAGTCTTGGGAGGACGAAAATGACCTAAATGTTCAACCAATGGCTCAAAATCACTTAATGGATGGACAAGATTGGTTATAAACCCTAATTGGAAGAGAATAAGCCTTGGGAGGACGAAAATGACCTAAATGTTCAACCAATGACACAAAATCACTTATTGGATGCACAAGATTTGTTAAAAACCCTAATTAGAGGAGAATAAGCCTAAGGAGGACGAAAATGACCTAAATGTTCAACCAATGACACAAAATCATTTATTGGTTGCTTAAGATTGGTTAAAAACCCTAATTGGACGAGAATAAGCCCAGGGAGGACGAAAAAGACCTAAATGTTCAGCCAAAGACACAAACGTACTTATTGGATGCACAAGATTGGTTAAAAACCCTAATAGGACGAGAATAAGTCTTGGGAGGACGAAAATGACCTAAATGTTCAACCAATGGCTCAAAATCACTTAATGGATGGACAAGATTGGTTATAAACCCTAATTGGACGAGAATAAGCCTTGGGAGGACGAAAATGACCTAAATGTTCAACCAATGACACAAAATCACTTATTGGATGCACAAGATTGGTTAAAAACCCTAATTAGAGGAGAATAAGCCTAGGGAGGACGAAAATGACCTAAATGTTCAACCAATGACACAAAATCACTTATTGGATGCACAAGATTGGTTAAAAACCCTAATTGGAAGAGAATAAGCCTTGGGAGGACGAAAATGACCTAAATGTTCAATCAATGACACAAAATCACTTATTGGTTGCACAAGATTGGTTAAAAACCCTAATAGGACGAGAATAAGTCTTTGGAGGACGAAAATGACCTAAATGTTCAAACAATGGCTCAAAATCACTTAATGGATGGACAAGATTGGTTATAAACCCTAATTGGACGAGAATAAGCCTTGGGAGGACGAAAATGACCTAAATGTTCAACCAATGACACAAAATCACTTATTGGATGCACAAGATTGGTTAAAAACCTTAATTGGAAGAGAATAAGCCTTGGGAGGACGAAAATGACCTAAATGTTCAACCAATGACACAAAATCACTTATTGGATGCACAAGATTGGTTAAAAACCCTAATTGGACGAGAATAAGCCTTGGGAGGACGAAAATGACCTAAATGTTCAACCAATGACACAAATCACTTATTGGATGCACGAGATTAGTTAAAAACCCTAATTGGACGAGAATAAGCCTAGGGAGGACGAAAATGACCTAAATGTTCAACCAATGACACAAAATCACTTATTGGATGCACAAGATTGGTTAAAAACCCTAATTGGACGAGAATAAGCCTTGGGAGGACGTAAGCCTAGGGAGGACGAAAATGACCTAAATGTTTAACCAATGACACAAAATCCCTTATTTGATGCACAAGATTGGTTATAAACCCTAATTGGACGAGAATAAGCCTTGGGAGGACGAAAATGACCTAAATGTTCAACCAATGACACAAAATCACTTATTGGATGCACAAGATTGGTTAAAAACCCTAATTGGACGAGAATAAGCCTAGGGAGGACGAAAATGACCTAAATGTTCAACCAATGACACAAAATCACGTATTGGATGCACAAGATTGGTTAAAAATCGTAATTGGACGAGAATAAGCCTTGGGAGGACGAAAATGACCTAAATATTCAACCAAAGACACAAATGTACTTATTGGATGCACAAAACCCTAATTGGACGAGAATAAGCCTTGGGAGGACGAAAATGACCTAAATGTTCAACCAATGACACAAATGTACTTATTGGATGCACAAGATTGGTTAAAAACCCTAATTGGACGAGAATAAGCCTTGGTAGGACGAAAATGACCTAAATGTTCAACCAATGACACAAATGTACTTATTGGATGCACAAGATTGGTTAAAAACCCTAATTGGACGAGAATAAGCCTATGGAGGACGAAAATGACCTAAATGTTCAACCAACGACACAAAATCACTTATTGGATGCACAAGATTGGTTAAAAACCCTAGTTGGATGAGAATAAGCCTTGGGAGGACGAAAATGACCTAAATGTTCAACCAATGACACAAATGTACTTATTGGATGCACAAGATTGGTTAAAAACCCTAATTGGACGAGAATAAGCCTTGGGAGGACGAAAATGACCTAAATGTTCAACCAATGACACAAATGTACTTATTGGATTCACAAGATTGGTTAAAAACCCTAATTGGACAAGAATAAGCCTTGGGAGGACGAAAATGACATAAATGTTCAACCAATGACACAAATGTACTTATTGGATGCACAAGATTGGTTAAAAACCCTAATTGGACGAGAATAAGCCTTGGGAGGACGAAAATGACCTAAATGTTCAACCAATGACACAAATGTACTTATTGGATGCACAAGATTGGTTTAAAACCCTAATTGGACTAGAATAAGCCTAGGGAGGACGAAAATAACCTAAATGTTCAACCAATGACACAAATGTACTAATTGGATGCACAAGATTGGTTAAAAACCCTAATTGGACGAGAATAAGCCTTGGGAGGACGAAAATGACCTAAATGTTCAACCAATGACACAAAATAACTTATTGGATGCACAAGATTGGTTAAAAACCCTAATTGGATGAGAATAAGCCTAGGGAGGACGAAAAAGACCTAAATGTTCAGCCAAAGACACAAACGTACTTATTGGATGCACAAGATTGGTTAAAAACCCTAATTGGATGAGAATAAGCCTAGGGAACACGAAAATGACCTAAGTGTTTAACCAATGACACAAAATCACTTATTCGATGCACAAGATTGGTTAAGAACCCTAATTGGAAGAGAATAAGTATAGGGAGGAGGAAAATGACCTAAATGTTCAACCAATGGCACAAAAAAATTTATTGGATGCACAAGATTGGTTAAAAACCCTAATTGGACGAGAATAAGCCTTGGGAGGACGAAATTGACCTAAATGTTCAACCAATGGCACAAAATCACTTATTGGATGCACAAGATTGGTTAAAAACCTTAATTGGAGGAGAAAAGGCCTTGGGAGTACGAAAATGACCTAAATGTTCAACCAATGACACATAATCACTTATTGGATGCACAAGATTTGTTAAAAACCCTAATTGGACGAGAATAAGACTTGGGAGGACGAAAATGACCGAAATTTTCAACCAATGACACAAAATCACTTATTGGATGCACAAGATTTGTTAAAAACCCTAATTCGACGAGAATAAGCCTTGGGAGGACGAAAATGACCGAAATTTTCAACCAATGACACAAAATCACTTATTGGATGGACAAGATTGGTTAAAAACCCTAATTGGATGAGAATATGACTAGGGAGGACGAAAAAAGACCTAAATGTTCAGCCAAAGACACAAACGTACTTATTGGATGCACAAGATTGGTTAAAAACCCTAATTGAATGAGAATAAGCCTAGGGAGGACGAAAATGACCTAAGTGTTTAACCAATGACACAAAATCACTTATTCGATGCACAAGATTGTTTAAAAACCCTAATTGGAAGAGAATAAGCCTTGGGAGGACGAAAATGACCTAAATGTTTAACCAATGACACAAAATCACTTATTGGATGCACAAGATTGGTTAAAAACCCTAGTTGGACGAGAATAAGCCTAGGGTGGACGAAAAAGAACTAAATGTTCAGCCAAAGACACAAACGTACTTGTTGGATGCACAAGATTGGTTAAAAACCCTAATTGGATGAGAATAAGCCTAGGGAGGACGAAAATGACCTAAGTGTTTAACCAATGACACAAAATCACTTATTCGATGCACAAGAATTGTTAAGAACCCTAATTGGAAGAGAATAAGTATAGGGAGGAGGAAAATGACCTAAATGTTCAACCAATGACACAAAATAACTTATTGGATGCACAAGATTGGTTAAAAACCCTAATTGGACGAGAATAAGCCTTGGGAGGACGAAAATGACCTAAATGTTCAACCAATGGCACAAAATCACTTATTGGATGCACATGATTGGTTAAAAACCCTAATTGGACGAGAATAAGCCTAGGGCGTATGAAAATGACCTAAATGTTCAACCAATGACACAAAATAACTTATTGGATGCACAAGATTGTTTAAAAACCCTAATTGGACGAGAATAAGCCTTGGGAGAACGAAAATGACCAAAATGTTCAACCAATGACACAAAATCACTTATTGGATGCACAAGATTGGTTAGAAATGCTAATTGGACGAGAATAAGCCTAGGGAGAACGAAAATGACCTAAATGTTCAACCAATGACACAAATGTACTTATTGGATGCACAAGATTGGTTAAAAACCCTAATTGGACGAGAATAAGCCTTGGGAGGACGAAAATGACCTAAATGTTCAACCAACGACTCAAAATCACTTATTGGATGCACAAGATTGGTTTAAAACCCTAATTGGACGAGAATAAGCCTTGGGAGGACGAAAATGACCTAAATGTTCAACCAATGACACAAATGTACTTATTGGATGCACAAGATTGGTTAAAAACCCTAATTGGACGAGAATAAGCCTTGGGAGGACGAAAATGACATAAATTTTCAACCAAGGACAGAAAATCACTTATTGGATGCACAAGATTGGTTAAAAACCCTAATACGACGAGAATAAGCCTTGGGAGGACGAAAATGACCTAAATGTTCAACCAAGGACACAACATCACTTATTGGATGCACAAGATTGGTGAAAAACCCTAATTGGACGAGAAAAATCCTTGGGAGGACGAAAATGACCTAAATGTTCAACCAACGACACAAATGTACTTATTTGATGCACAAGATTGGTTAAAAACCCTAATTGGACGAGAATAAGCCTTGGGAGGACGAAAATGACCTAAATGTTCAACCAATGACACAAATGTACTTATTGGATGCACAAGATTGGTTAAAAACCCTAATTGGACGAGAATAAGCCTAGGGAGGGCGAAAATGACCTAAATGTTCAACCAATGACACAAAATCTCTTATTGGATGCACAAGATTGGTTAAAAACCCTAATTGGACGAGAATGAGCCTAGGGAGGACGAAAATGACATAAATGTTCAACCAATGACACAAAATCACTTATTTGACGCACAAGATTGGTTAAAAACCCTAATTGGACGAGAATAAGCCTTGGGAGGACGAAAATGACCTAAATGTTCAACCAATGACACAAAATCACTTATTGGATGCACAAGATTGGTTAAAAACCCTAATTGGACGAGAATAAGCCTTGGGAGTAAGAAAATGACCTAAATGTTCAACCAATGACACTAAATCACTTATTGGATGCACAAGATTTGTTAAAAACCCTAATTGGACGAGAATAAGCCTTGGGAGGACGAAAATGACCTAAATGTTCAACCAATGACACAAAATCACTTATTGGATGCACAAGATTGGTTAAAAACCCTAATTGGATGAGAATAAGCCTAGGGAGGAAGAAAAAGACCTAAATGTTCAGCCAAAGACACAAACGTACTTATTGGATGCACAAGATTGGTTAAAAACCCTAATTGGATGAGAATAAGCCTAGGGAGGACGAAAATGACCTAAGTGTTTAACCAATGACACAAAATCACTTATTCGATGCACAAGATTTTTTAAAAACCCTAATTGGAAGAGAATAAGCCTAGGGAGGAGGAAAATGACCTAAATGTTCAACCAATGACACAAAATAACTTATTGGATGCACAAGATTGGTTAAAAACCCTAATTGGACGAGAATAAGCCTTGGGAGGACGAAAATGACCTAAATGTTCAACCAATGGCACAAAATCACTTTTTGGATACACAAGATTGGTTAAAAACCCTAATTGGATGAGAATAAGACTAGGGAGGACGAAAAATGACCTAAATGTTCAGCCAAAGACACAAACGTACTTATTGGATGCACAAGATTGGTTAAAAACCCTAATTGGATGAGAATAAGCCTAGGGAGGATGAAAATGACCTAAGTGTTTAACCAATGACACAAAATCACTTATTCGATGCACAAGATTGTTTAAAAACCCTAATATGAAGAGAATAAGCCTAGGGAGGAGGAAAATGACCTAAATGTTCAACCAATGACACAAAATAACTTATTGGATGCACAAGATTGGTTAAAAACCCAAGTTGGACGAGAATAAGCCTAGGGAGGACGAAAAAGACCTAAATGTTTAGCCAAAGACACAAACGTACTTATTGGATGCACAAGATTGGTTAAAAACCCTAATTGGATGAGAATAAGCCTAGGGAGGACGAAAATGACCTAAGTGTTTAACCAATAACACAAAATCACTTATTCGATGCACAAGAATTGTTAAGAACCCTAATTGGAAGAGAATAAGTATAGGGAGGAGGAAAATGACCTAAATGTTCAACCAATGACACAAAATAACTTATTGGATGCACAAGATTGGTTAAAAACCCTAATTGGACGAGAATAAGCCTTGGGAGGACGAAAATGACCTAAATGTTCAACCAATGGCACAAAATCACTTATTGGATGCACATGATTGGTTAAAAACCCTAATTAGAGGAGAATAAGCCTAGGGAGGACAAAAATGACCTAAATGTTCAACCAATGACACAAAATCACTTATTGGATGCAGAAGATTGGTTAAAAACCCTAATTGGAAGAGAATAAGCCTTGGGAGGACGAAAATGACCTAAATGTTCAACCAATGACACAAAATCACTTATTGAATGAACAAGATTGGTTCAAAACCCTAATAGGACGAGAATAAGTCTTGGGAGGACGAAAATGACCTAAATGTTCAACCAATGGCTCAAAATCACTTAATGGATGGACAAGATTGGTTATAAACCCTAATTGGACGAGAATAAGCCTTGGGAGGACGAAAATGACCTAAATGTTCAACCAATGACACAAAATCACTTATTGGATGCACAAGATTGGTTAAAAACCCTAATTGGACGAGAATAAGCTTTGGGAGGATGAAAATGACCTAAATGTTCAACCAATGACACAAAATAACTTATTGGATGCACAAGATTGGTTAAAAACCCTAATTGGACGAGAATAAGCCTTGGGAGGACGAAAATGACCTAAATGTTCAACCAATGGCACAAAATCACTTATTGGATGCACATGATTGGTTAAAAACCCTAATTAGAGGAGAATAAGCCTAGGGAGGACAAAAATGACCTAAATGTTCAACCAATGACACAAAATCACTTATTGGATGCAGAAGATTGGTTAAAAACCCTAATTGGAAGAGAATAAGCCTTGGGAGGACGAAAATGACCTAAATGTTCAACCAATGACACAAAATCACTTATTGAATGAATAAGATTGGTTCAAAACCCTAATAGGACGAGAATAAGTCTTGGGAGGACGAAAATGACCTAAATGTTCAACCAATGGCTCAAAATCACTTAATGGATGGACAAGATTGGTTATAAACCCTAATTGGACGAGAATAAGCCTTGGGAGGACGAAAATGACCTAAATGTTCAACCAATGACACAAAATCACTTATTGGATGCACAAGATTGGTTAAAAACCCTAATTGGACGAGAATAAGCTTTGGGAGGATGAAAATGACCTAAATGTTCAACCAATGACACAAAATAACTTATTGGATGCACAAGATTGGTTAAAAACCCTAATTGGACGAGAATAAGCCTTGGGAGGACGAAAATGACCTAAATGTTCAACCAATGGCACAAAATCACTTATTGGATGCACATGATTGGTTAAAAACCCTAATTAGAGGAGAATAAGCCTAGGGAGGACAAAAATGACCTAAATGTTCAACCAATGACACAAAATCACTTATTGGATGCACAAGATTGGTTAAAAACCCTAATTGGAAGAGAATAAGCATTGGGAGGACCAAAATGACCTAAATGTTCAACCAATGACACAAATTCACTTATTGGATGCACAAGATTGGTTAAAAACCCTAATAGGACAAGAATAAGTCTTGGGAGGACGAAAATGACCTAAATGTTCAACCAATGGCTCAAAATCACTTAATGGATGGACAAGATTGGTTATAAACCCTAATTGGAAGAGAATAAGCCTTGGGAGGACGAAAATGACCTAAATGTTCAACCAATGACACAAAATCACTTATTGGATGCACAAGATTTGTTAAAAACCCTAATTAGAGGAGAATAAGCCTAAGGAGGACGAAAATGACCTAAATGTTCAACCAATGACACAAAATCATTTATTGGTTGCTTAAGATTGGTTAAAAACCCTAATTGGACGAGAATAAGCCCAGGGAGGACGAAAAAGACCTAAATGTTCAGCCAAAGACACAAACGTACTTATTGGATGCACAAGATTGGTTAAAAACCCTAATAGGACGAGAATAAGTCTTGGGAGGACGAAAATGACCTAAATGTTCAACCAATGGCTCAAAATCACTTAATGGATGGACAAGATTGGTTATAAACCCTAATTGGACGAGAATAAGCCTTGGGAGGACGAAAATGACCTAAATGTTCAACCAATGACACAAAATCACTTATTGGATGCACAAGATTGGTTAAAAACCCTAATTGGACGAGAATAAGCTTTGGGAGGATGAAAATGACCTAAATGTTCAACCAATGACACAAAATCACTTATTGGATGCACAAGATTGGTTAAAAACCCTAATTGGAAGCGAATAAGCCTTGGGAGGACGAAAATGACCTAAGTGTTTAACCAATGACACAAAATCACTTATTGGATGCACAAGATTGGTTAAAAACCCTAATTGGATGAGAATAAGCCTAGGGAGGACGAAAAAGACCTAAATGTTCAGCCAAAGACACAAACGTACTTATTGGATGCACAAGATTGGTTAAAAACCCTAATTGGATGAGAATAAGCCTAGGGAGGACGAAAATGACCTAAGTGTTTAACCAATAACACAAAATCACTTATTCGATGCACAAGAATTGTTAAGAACCCTAATTGGAAGAGAATAAGTATAGGGAGGAGGAAAATGACCTAAATGTTCAACCAATGACACAAAATAACTTATTGGATGCACAAGATTGGTTAAAAACCCTAATTGGACGAGAATAAGCCTTGGGAGGACGAAAATGACCTAAATGTTCAACCAATGGCACAAAATCACTTATTGGATGCACATGATTGGTTAAAAACCCTAATTGGACGAGAATAAGCCTTGGGAGGACGAAAATGACCTAAATGTTCAACCAATGACACAAATGTACTTATTGGATGCACAAGATTGGTTAAAAACCCTAATTGGACGAGAATAAGCCTTGGGAGGACGAAAATGACATAAATTTTCAACCAAGGACAGAAAATCACTTATTGGATGCACAAGATTGGTTAAAAACCCTAATACGACGAGAATAAGCCTTGGGAGGACGAAAATGACCTAAATGTTCAACCAAGGACACAACATCACTTATTGGATGCACAAGATTGGTGAAAAACCCTAATTGGACGAGAAAAATCCTTGGGAGGACGAAAATGACCTAAATGTTCAACCAACGACACAAATGTACTTATTGGATGCACAAGATTGGTTAAAAACCCTAATTGGACGAGAATAAGCCTTGGGAGGACGAAAATGACCTAAATGTTCAACCAATGACACAAAATCACTTATTGGATGCCCAAGATTGGTTAAAAACCCTAATTGGACGAGAATAAGCTGTGGGAGGACGAAAATGACCTAAATGTTCAACAATGACACAAATGTACTTATTGGATGCACAAGATTGGTTAAAAACCCTAATTGGAAGAGAATAAGCCTTGGGAGGACGAAAATGACCTAAATGTTCAACCAATGACACAAAATCACTTATTGGATGCACAAGATTTGTTAAAAACCCTAATTAGAGGAGAATAAGCCTAGGGAGGATGAAAATGACCTAAATGTTCAACCAATGACACAAAATCATTTATTGGATGCACAACATTGGTTAATAACCCTAATTGGACGAGAATAAGCCTTGGGAGGACGAAAAAGACCTAAATGTTCTGCCAAAGACACAAACGTACTTATTGGATGCACAAGATTGGTTAAAAACCCTAATTCGAGGAGAGTAAGCCTTGGGAGGATGAAAATGACCTAAATGTTCAACCAATGACACAAAATAACTTATTGGATGCACAAGATTGGTTAAAAACCCTAATTGGACGAGAATAAGCCTTGGGAGGACGAAAATGACCTAAATGTTCAACCAATGAAACAAATGTACTTATTGGATGCACGAGATTGGTTAAAAACCCTGATTGGACGAGAATAAGCCTTGGGGGGACGAAAATGACCTAAATGTTCAACCAATGGCACAAAATCACTTATTGGATACACAAGATTGGTTAAAAACCCTAATTGGACGAGAATAAGCCTTGGGCTGACGAAAATGACCTAAATGTTCAACCAATGACACATAATCACTTAGTGGATGCACAAGATTGGTTCAAAACCCTAATTGGACGAGAATAAGCCTTGGGAGGACGAAAATGACCTAAATGTTCAACCAATGACACAAAATAACTTATTGGATGCACAAGATTGGTTAAAAACCCTAATTGGATGAGAATAAGCCTAGGGAGGACGAAAATGACCTAAGTGTTTAACCAATGACACAAAATCACTTATTCGATGCACAAGATTGGTTAAGAACCCTAGTTGGAAGAGAATAAGTATAGGGAGGACGAAAATGACCTAAATGTTCAACCAATGACACAAAATAATTTATTGGATGCAGAAGATTGGTTAAAAACCCTAATTGGACGAGAATAAGCCTTGGGAGGACGAAATTGACCTAAATGTTCAACCAATGGCACAAAATCACTTATTGGATGCACAAGATTGGTTAAAAACCCTAATTGGATGAGAATAAGCCTAGGGAGGACGAAAATGACCTAAGTGTTTAACCAATGACACAAAATCACTTATTCGATGCACAAGATTGGTTAAGAACCCTAATTGGAAGAGAATAAGTATAGGGAGGAGGAAAATGACCTAAATGTTCAACCAATGACACATAATCACTTATTGGATGCACAAGATTTGTTAAAAACCCTAATTGGACGAGAATAAGCCTTGGGAAGACGAAAATGACCGAAATTTTCAACCAATGACACAAAATCACTTATTGGATGCACAAGATTGGTTAAAAACCCTAATTGGATGAGAATAAGACTAGGGAGGACGAAAAAGACCTAAATGTTCAGCCAAAGACACAAACGTACTTATTGGATGCACAAGATTGGTTAAAAACCCTATTTGGATGAGAATAAGCCTAGGGAGGACGAAAATGACCTAAGTGTTTAACCAATGACACAAAATCACTTATTCGATGCACAAGATTGTTTAAAAACCCTAATTGGAAGAGAATAAGCCTAGGGAGGAGGAAAATGACCTAAATGTTCAACCAATGACACAAAATAACTTATTGGATGCACAAGATTGGTTAAAAACCCTAGTTGGACGAGAATAAGCCTAGGGAGGACGAAAAAGACCTAAATGTTCAGCCAAAGACACAAACGTACTTATTGAATGCACAAGATTGGTTAAAAACCCTAATTGGATGAGAATAAGCCTAGGGAGAACGAAAATGACCTAAGTGTTTAACCAATGACACAAAATCACTTATTCGATGCACAAGAATTGTTAAGAACCCTAATTGGAAGAGAATAAGTATAAGGAGGAGGAAAATGACCTAAATGTTCAACCAATGACACAAAATAACTTATTGGATGCACAAGATTGGTTAAAAACCCTAATTGGACGAGAATAAGCCTTGGGAGGACGAAAATGACCTAAATGTTCAACCAATGGCACAAAATCACTTATTGGATGCACATGATTGGTTAAAAACCCTAATTAGAGGAGAATAAGCCTAGGGAGGACAAAAATGACCTAAATGTTCAACCAATG
>JBBPBP010000758.1:213669-224168 GCA_037974735.1 Cicer chorassanicum
GGGAGGACGAAAATGACCTAAGTGTTTAACCAATGACACAAAATCACTTATTGGATGCACAAGATTGGTTAAAAACCCTAATTGGATGAGAATAAGCCTAGGGAGGACGAAAAAGACCTAAATGTTCTGCCAAAGACACAAACGTACTTATTGGATGCACAAGATTGGTTAAAAACCCTAATTGGATGAGAATAAGCCTAGGGAGGACGAAAATGACCTAAGTGTTTAACCATTGACACAAAATCACTTATTCGATGCACAAGATTGTTTAAAAACCCTAATTGGAAGAGAATAAGCCTAGGGAGGAGGAAAATGACCTAAATGTTCAACCAATGACACAAAATAACTTATTGGATGGACAAGCTTGGTTAAAAACCCTAGTTGGACGAGAATAAGCCTAGGGAGGACGAAAAAGACCTAAATGTTCAGCCAAAGACACAAACGTACTTATTGGATGCACAAGGTTGGTTAAAAACCCTAATTGGATGAGAATAAGCCTAGGGAGGACGAAAATGACCTAAGTGTTTAACCAATGACACAAAATCACTTATTCGATGCACAAAAATTGTTAAGAACCCTAATTGGAAGAGAATAAGTATAGGGAGGACGAAAATGACCTAAATGTTCCACCAATGACACAAAATAATTTATTGGATGCACAAGATTGGTTAAAAACCCTAATTGGACGAGAATAAGCCTTGGGAGGACGAAATTGACCTAAATGTTCAACCAATGGCACAAAATCACTTATTGGATGCACAAGATTGGTTAAAAACCTTAATTGGAGGAGAAAAGGCCTTGGGAGTACGAAAATGACCTAAATGTTCAACCAATGACACATAATCACTTATTGGATGCACAAGATTTGTTAAAAACCCTAATTGGACGAGAATAAGCCTTGGGAGGACGAAAATGACCGAAATTTTCAACCAATGACACATAATCACTTATTCGATGCACAAGATTGTTTAAAAACCCTAATTGGAAGAGAATAAGCCTAGGGAGGAGGAAAATGACCTAAATGTTCAACCAATGACACAAAATAACTTGTTGGATGCACAAGATTGGTTAAAAACCCTAGTTGGACGAGAATAAGCCTAGGGAGGACGAAAAAGACCTAAATGTTCAGCCAAAGCCACAAACGTACTTATTGGATGCACAAGATTGGTTAAAAACCCTAATTGGATGAGAATAAGCCTAGGGAGGACGAAAATGACCTAAGTGTTTAACCAATGACACAAAATCACTTATTCGATGCACAAGATTGTTTAAAAACCCTAATTGGAAGAGAATAAGCCTAGGGAGGAGGAAAATGACCTAAATGTTCAACCAATGACACAAAATAACTTATTGGATGCACAAGATTGGTTAAGAACCCTAGTTGGACGAGAATAAGCCTAGGGAGGACGAAAAAGACCTAAATGTTCAGCCAAAAACACAAACGTACTTATTGGATGCACAAGATTGGTTAAAAACCCTAATTGGATGAGAATAAGCCCAGGGAGGACGAAAATGACCTAAGTGTTGAACCAATGACACAAAATCACTTATTCGATGCACAAGAATTGTTAAGAACCCTAATTGGAAGAGAATAAGTATAGGGAGGAGGAAAATGACCTAAATGTTCAACCAATGACACAAAATAACTTATTGGATGCACAAGATTGGTTAAAAACCCTAATTGGACGAGAATAAGCCTTGGGAGGACGAAAATGACCTAAATGTTCAACCAATGGCACAAAATCACTTATTGGATGCACATGATTGGTTAAAAACCCTAATTAGAGGAGAATAAGCCTAGGGAGGACAAAAATGACCTAAATGTTCAACCAATGCCACAAAATCACTTATTGGATGCACAAGATTGGTTAAAAAACCTAATTGGAAGAGAATAAGCCTTGGGAGGACGAAAATGACCTAAATGTTCAACCAATGACACAAAATCACTTATTGGATGAATAAGATTGGTTAAAAACCCTAATAGGACGAGAATGAGTCTTGGGAGGACGAAAATGACCTAAATATTCAACCAATGGCTCAAAATCACTTAATGGATGGACAAGATTGGTTATAAACCCTAATTGGACGAGAATAAGCCTTGGGAGGACGAAAATGACCTAAATATTCAACCAATGACACAAAATCACTTATTGGATGCACAAGATTGGTTAAAAACCCTAATTGGAAGAGAATAAGCCTTGGGAGGACGAAAATGACCTAAATGTTCAACCAATGACACAAAATCACTTATTGGATGCACAAGATTTGTTAAAAACCCTAATTAGAGGAGAATAAGCCTAGGGAGGACGAAAATGACCTAAATGTTCAACCAATGACACAAAATCATTTATTGGATGCACAAGATTAGTTAAAAACGTTAATTGGACGAGAATAAGGTTAGGGAGGACGAAAAAGACCTAAATGTTCAGCCAAAGACACAAAATACTTATTGGATGCACAAGATTGGTTAAAAACCCTAATTGGATGAGAATAAGCCTAGGGAGGACGAAAATGACCTAAGTGTTTAACCAATGACACAAAATCACTTATTCGATGCACAAGATTGGTTAAGAACCCTAATTGGAAGAGAATAAGTATAGGGAGGAGGAAAATGACCTAAATGTTCAACCAATGACACAAAATAATTTATTGGATGCACAAGATTGGTTAAAAACCCTAATTGGACGAGAATAAGCCTTGGGAGGACGAAATTGACCTAAATGTTCAACCAATGGCACAAAATCACTTATTGGATGCACAAGATTTGTTAAAAACCCTAATTGGACGAGGATAAGCCTTGGGAGGACGAAAATGACCGAAATTTTCAACCAATGACACAAAATCACTTATTGGATGCACAAGATTGGTTAAAAACCCTAATTGGATGAGAATAAGACTAGGGAGGACGAAAAAGACCAAAATGTTCAGCCAAAGACACAAACGTACTTATTGGATGCACAAGATTGGTTAAAAACCCTAATTGGATGAGAATAAGCCTAGGGAGGACGAAAATGACCTAAGTGTTTAACCAATGACACAAAATCACTTATTCGATGCACAAGATTGTTTAAAAACCCTAATTGGAAGAGAATAAGCCTAGGGAGGAGGAAAATGACCTAAATGTTCAACCAATGACACAAAATAACTTATTGGATGCACAAGATTGGTTAAAAACCCTAATTGGATGAGAATAAGCCTAGGGAGGACGAAAATGACCTAAGTGTTTAACCAATGACACAAAATCACTTATTCGATGCACAAGATTGTTTAAAAACCCTAATTGGATGAGAATAAGCCTAGGGAGGACGAAAATGACCTAAGTGTTTAACCAATGACACAAAATCACTTATTCGATGCACAAGAATTGTTAAGAACCCTAATTGGAAGAGAATAAGTATAGGGAGGAGGAAAATGACCTAAATGTTCAACCAATGACACAAAATAACTTATTGGATGCACAAGATTGGTTAAAAACCCTAATTGGACGAGAAAAAGCCATGGGAGGACGAAAATGACCTAAATGTTCAACCAATGGCACAAAATAACTTATTGGATGCACATGATTGGTTAAAAACCCTAATTAGAGGAGAATAAGCCTAGGGAGGACGAAAATGACCTAAATGTTCAACCAATGACAGAAAATCACTTATTGGATGCACAAGATTGGTTAAAAACCCTAATTGGAAGAGAATAAGCCTTGGGAGGACGAAAATGACCTAAATGTTCAACCAATGACACAAAATCACTTATTGGATGCACAAGATTGGTTAAAAACCCTAATAGGACGAGAATAAGTCTTGGGAGGACGAAAATGACCTAAATGTTCAACCAATGGCTCAAAATTACTTAATGGATGGACAAGATTGGTTATAAACCCTAATTGGACGAGAATAAGCCTTGGGAGGACGAAAATGACCTAAATGTTCAACCAATGACACAAAATCACTTATTGGATGCACAAGATTGGTTAAAAACCCTAATTAGACGAGAATAAGCCTTGGGAGGACAAAAATGACCTAAATGTTCAACCAATGACACAAATGTACTTATTGGATGCACAAGATTGGTGAAAAACCCTAATTGGACGAGAATAAGCCTTGGGAGGACGAAAATGACCTAAATGTTCAACCAATGACACAAAATAACTTATTGGATGCACAAGATTGGTTAAAAACCCTAATTGGACGAGAATAAGCCTTGGGGGGACGAAAATGACCTAAATGTTCAACCAATGGCACAAAATCACTTATTGGATACACAAGATTGGTTAAAAACCCTAATTGGACGAGAATAAGCCTTGGGCTGACGAAAATGACCTAAATGTTCAACCAATGACACATAATCACTTAGTGGATGCACAAGATTGGTTCAAAACCCTAATTGGACGAGAATAAGCCTTGGGAGGACGAAAATGACCTAAATGTTCAACCAATGACACAAAATAACTTATTGGATGTACAAGATTGGTTAAAAACCCTAATTGGATGAGAATAAGCCTAGGGAGGACGAAAATGACCTAAGTGTTTAACCAATGACACAAAATCACTTATTCGATGCAAAAGATTGGTTAAGAACCCTAATTGGAAGAGAATAAGTATAGGGAGGACGAAAATGACCTAAATGTTCAACCAATGACACAAAATAATTTATTGGATGCACAAGGTTGATTAAAAACCCTAATTGGACGAGAATAAGCCTTGGGAGGACGAAATTGACCTAAATGTTCAACCAATGGCACAAAATCACTTATTGGATGCACAAGATTGGTTAAAAACCCTAATTGGATGAGAATAAGCCTAGGGAGGACGAAAATGACCTAAGTGTTTAACCAATGACACAAAATCACTTATTCGATGCACAAGATTGGTTAAGAACCCTAATTGGAAGAGAATAAGTATAGGGAGGAGGAAAATGACCTAAATGTTCAACCAATGACACATAATCACTTATTGGATGCACAAGATTTGTTAAAAACCCTAATTGGACGAGAATAAGCCTTGGGAAGACGAAAATGACCGAAATTTTCAACCAATGACACAAAATCACTTATTGGATGCACAAGATTGGTTAAAAACCCTAATTGGATGAGAATAAGACTAGGGAGGACGAAAAAGACCTAAATGTTCAGCCAAAGACACAAACGTACTTATTGGATGCACAAGATTGGTTAAAAACCCTATTTGGATGAGAATAAGCCTAGGGAGGACGAAAATGACCTAAGTGTTTAACCAATGACACAAAATCACTTATTCGATGCACAAGATTGTTTAAAAACCCTAATTGGAAGAGAATAAGCCTAGGGAGGAGGAAAATGACCTAAATGTTCAACCAATGACACAAAATAACTTATTGGATGCACAAGATTGGTTAAAAACCCTAGTTGGACGAGAATAAGCCTAGGGAGGACGAAAAAGACCTAAATGTTCAGCCAAAGACACAAACGTACTTATTGGATGCACAAGATTGGTTAAAAACCCTAATTGGATGAGAATAAGCCTAGGGAGGACGAAAATGACCTAAGTGTTTAACCAATGACACAAAATCACTTATTCGATGCACAAGAATTGTTAAGAACCCTAATTGGAAGAGAATAAGTATAGGGAGGAGGAAAATGACCTAAATGTTCAACCATCGACACAAAATAACTTATTGGATGCACAAGATTGGTTAAAGACCCTAATTGAACGAGAATAAGCCTTGGGAGGACGAAAATGACCTAAATGTTCAACCAATGGCACAAAATCACTTTTTGGATACACAAGATTGGTTAAAAACCCTAATTGGACGAGAATAAGCCTTGGGGGGACGAAAATGACCTAAATGTTCAACCAATGGCACAAAATCACTTATTGGATACACAAGATTGGTTAAAAACCCTAATTGGACGAGCATAAGCCTTGGGCTGACGAAAATGACCTAAATGTTCAACCAATGACACAAAATCACTTATTGGATGCACAAGATTGGTTAAAAACCCTAATAGGACGAGAATAAGTATTGGGAGGACGAAAATGACCTAAATGTTCAACCAATGGCTCAAAATCACTTAATGGATGGACAAGATTGGTTATAAACCCTAATTGGACGAGAATAAGCCTTGGGAGGACGAAAATGACCTAAATGTTCAACCAATGACACAAAATCACTTATTGGATGCACAAGATTGGTTAAAAACCCTAATTGGACGAGAATAAGCTTTGGGAGGATGAAAATGACCTAAATGTTCAACCAATGACACAAAATAACTTATTGGATGCACAAGATTGGTTAAAAACCCTAATTGGACGAGAATAAGCCTTGGGAGGACGAAAATGACCTAAATGTTCAACCAATGGCACAAAATCACTTATTGGATGCACATGATTGGTTAAAAACCCTAATTAGAGGAGAATAAGCCTAGGGAGGACAAAAATGACCTAAATGTTCAACCAATGACACAAAATCACTTATTGGATGCACAAGATTGGTTAAAAACCCTAATTGGAAGAGAATAAGCATTGGGAGGACCAAAATGACCTAAATGTTCAACCAATGACACAAATTCACTTATTGGATGCACAAGATTGGTTAAAAACCCTAATAGGACAAGAATAAGTCTTGGGAGGACGAAAATGACCTAAATGTTCAACCAATGGCTCAAAATCACTTAATGGATGGACAAGATTGGTTATAAACCCTAATTGGAAGAGAATAAGCCTTGGGAGGACGAAAATGACCTAAATGTTCAACCAATGACACAAAATCACTTATTGGATGCACAAGATTTGTTAAAAACCCTAATTAGAGGAGAATAAGCCTAAGGAGGACGAAAATGACCTAAATGTTCAACCAATGACACAAAATCATTTATTGGTTGCTTAAGATTGGTTAAAAACCCTAATTGGACGAGAATAAGCCCAGGGAGGACGAAAAAGACCTAAATGTTCAGCCAAAGACACAAACGTACTTATTGGATGCACAAGATTGGTTAAAAACCCTAATAGGACGAGAATAAGTCTTGGGAGGACGAAAATGACCTAAATGTTCAACCAATGGCTCAAAATCACTTAATGGATGGACAAGATTGGTTATAAACCCTAATTGGACGAGAATAAGCCTTGGGAGGACGAAAATGACCTAAATGTTCAACCAATGACACAAAATCACTTATTGGATGCACAAGATTGGTTAAAAACCCTAATTGGACGAGAATAAGCTTTGGGAGGATGAAAATGACCTAAA
This sequence comes from Cicer chorassanicum, assembly GCA_037974735.1. Taxonomy (NCBI): domain Eukaryota; kingdom Viridiplantae; phylum Streptophyta; class Magnoliopsida; order Fabales; family Fabaceae; genus Cicer; species Cicer chorassanicum. The sequence goes on from JBBPBP010000758.1 coordinate 220,891, forward strand.
TGTTCAACCAATGACACAAAATCACTTATTGGATGCACAAGATTGGTTAAAAACCCTAATTGGAAGCGAATAAGCCTTGGGAGGACGAAAATGACCTAAGTGTTTAACCAATGACACAAAATCACTTATTGGATGCACAAGATTGGTTAAAAACCCTAATTGGATGAGAATAAGCCTAGGGAGGACGAAAAAGACCTAAATGTTCAGCCAAAGACACAAACGTACTTATTGGATGCACAAGATTGGTTAAAAACCCTAATTGGATGAGAATAAGCCTAGGGAGGACGAAAATGACCTAAGTGTTTAACCATTGACACAAAATCACTTATTCGATGCGCAAGATTGTTTAAAAACCCTAATTGGAAGAGAATAAGCCTAGGGAGGAGGAAAATGACCTAAATGTTCAACCAATGACACAAAATAACTTATTGGATGGACAAGCTTGGTTAAAAACCCTAGTTGGACGAGAATAAGCCTAGGGAGGACGAAAAAGACCTAAATGTTCAGCCAAAGACACAAACGTACTTATTGGATGCACAAGGTTGGTTAAAAACCCTAATTGGATGAGAATAAGCCTAGGGAGGACGAAAATGACCTAAGTGTTTAACCAATGACACAAAATCACTTATTCGATGCACAAAAATTGTTAAGAACCCTAATTGGAAGAGAATAAGTATAGGGAGGACGAAAATGACCTAAATGTTCCACCAATGACACAAAATAATTTATTGGATGCACAAGATTGGTTAAAAACCCTAATTGGACGAGAATAAGCCTTGGGAGGACGAAATTGACCTAAATGTTCAACCAATGGCACAAAATCACTTATTGGATGCACAAGATTGGTTAAAAACCTTAATTGGAGGAGAAAAGGCCTTGGGAGTACGAAAATGACCTAAATGTTCAACCAATGACACATAATCACTTATTCGATGCACAAGATTGTTTAAAAACCCTAATTGGAAGAGAATAAGCCTAGGGAGGAGGAAAATGACCTAAATGTTCAACCAATGACACAAAATAACTTATTGGATGCACAAGATTGGTTAAAAACCCTAGTTGGACGAGAATAAGCCTAGGGAGGACGAAAAAGACCTAAATGTTCAGCCAAAGACACAAACGTACTTATTGGATGCACAAGATTGGTTAAAAACCCTAATTGGATGAGAATAGGCCTAGGGAGGACGAAAATGACCTAAGTGTTTAACCAATGACACAAAATCACTTATTCGATGCACAAGAATTGTTAAGAACCCTAATTGGAAGAGAATAAGTATAGGGAGGAGGAAAATGACCTAAATGTTCAACCAATGACACAAAATAATTTATTGGATGCACAAGATTGGTTAAAAACCCTAATTGGACGAGAATAAGCCTTGGGAGGACGAAATTGACCTAAATGTTCAACCAATGGCACAAAATCACTTATTGGATGCACAAGATTGGTTAAAAACCTTAATTGGAGGAGAAAAGGCCTTGGGAGTACGAAAATGACCTAAATGTTCAACCAATGACACATAATCACTTATTGGATGCACAAGATTTGTTAAAAACCCTAATTGGACGAGAATAAGCCTAGGGAGGACGAAAATGACCGAAATTTTCAACCAATGACACATAATCACTTATTCGATGCACAAGATTGTTTAAAAACCCTAATTGGAAGAGAATAAGCCTAGGGAGGAGCAAAATGACCTAAATGTTCAACCAATGACACAAAATAACTTGTTGGATGCACAAGATTGGTTAAAAACCCTAGTTGGACGAGAATAAGCCTAGGGAGGACGAAAAAGACCTAAATGTTCAGCCAAAGCCACAAACGTACTTATTGGATGCACAAGATTGGTTAAAAACCCTAATTGGATGAGAATAAGCCTAGGGAGGACGAAAATGACCTAAGTGTTTAACCAATGACACAAAATCACTTATTCGATGCACAAGATTGTTTAAAAACCCTAATTGGAAGAGAATAAGCCTAGGGAGGAGGAAAATGACCTAAATGTTCAACCAATGACACAAAATAACTTATTGGATGCACAAGATTGGTTAAAAACCCTAATTGGACGAGAATAAGCCTTGGGAGGACGAAAATGACCTAAATGTTCAACCAATGGCACAAAATCACTTTTTGGATACACAAGATTGGTTAAAAACCCTAATTGGATGAGAATAAGACTAGGGAGGACGAAAAATGACCTAAATGTTCAGCCAAAGACACAAACGTACTTATTGGATGCACAAGATTGGTTAAAAACCCTAATTGGATGAGAATAAGCCTAGGGAGGATGAAAATGACCTAAGTGTTTAACCAATGACACAAAATCACTTATTCGATGCACAAGATTGTTTAAAAACCCTAATATGAAGAGAATAAGCCTAGGGAGGAGGAAAATGACCTAAATGTTCAACCAATGACACAAAATAACTTATTGGATGCACAAGATTGGTTAAAAACCCAAGTTGGATGAGAATAAGCCTAGGGAGGACGAAAAAGACCTAAATGTTCAGCCAAAGACACAAACGTACTTATTGGATGCACAAGATTGGTTAAAAACCCTAATTGGATGAGAATAAGCCTAGGGAGGACGAAAATGACCTAAGTGTTTAACCATTGACACAAAATCACTTATTCGATGCGCAAGATTGTTTAAAAACCCTAATTGGAAGAGAATAAGCCTAGGGAGGAGGAAAATGACCTAAATGTTCAACCAATGACACAAAATAACTTATTGGATGGACAAGCTTGGTTAAAAACCCTAGTTGGACGAGAATAAGCCTAGGGAGGACGAAAAAGACCTAAATGTTCAGCCAAAGACACAAACGTACTTATTGGATGCACAAGGTTGGTTAAAAACCCTAATTGGATGAGAATAAGCCTAGGGAGGACGAAAATGACCTAAGTGTTTAACCAATGACACAAAATCACTTATTCGATGCACAAGAATTGTTAAGAACCCTAATTGGAAGAGAATAAGTATAGGGAGGACGAAAATGACCTAAATGTTCCACCAATGACACAAAATAATTTATTGGATGCACAAGATTGGTTAAAAACCCTAATTGGACGAGAATAAGCCTTGGGAGGACGAAATTGACCTAAATGTTCAACCAATGGCACAAAATCACTTATTGGATGCACAAGATTGGTTAAAAACCTTAATTGGAGGAGAAAAGGCCTTGGGAGTACGAAAATGACCTAAATGTTCAACCAATGACACATAATCACTTATTGGATGCACAAGATTTGTTAAAAACCCTAATTGGACGAGAATAAGCCT
>JBBPBP010000759.1:678-18794 GCA_037974735.1 Cicer chorassanicum
GGTTTTTAACCAATCTTGTGCATCCAATAAGTTATTTTGTGTCATTGGTTGAACATTTAGGTCATTTTCGTCCTCCCAAGGCTTATTCTCGTCCAATTAGGGTTTTGAACCAATCTTGTGCATCCACTAAGTGAATATGTGTCATTGGTTGAACATTTAGGTCATTTTTGTCAGCCCAAGGCTTATTCTCGTCCAATTAGGGTTTTTAACCAATCTTGTGTATCCAATAAGTGATTTTGTGCCATTGGTTGAACATTTAGGTCATTTTCGTCCCCCCAAGGCTTATTCTCGTCCAATTAGGGTTTTTAACCAATCTTGTGCATCCAATAAGTTATTTTGTGTCATTGGTTGAACATTTAGGTCATTTTCATCCTCCCAAGGCTTACTCTCCTCTAATTAGGGTTTTTAACCAATCTTGTGCATCCAATAAGTACGTTTGTGTCTTTGGCTGAACATTTAGGTCTTTTTCGTCGTCCCTAGGCTTATTCTCATCCAATTAGGGTTTTTAACCAATCTTGTGTATCCAATAAGTGATTTTTTGTCATTGGTTAAACACTTAGGTCATTTTCGTCCTCCCAAGACTTATTCTCATCCAATTAGGGTTTTTAACCAATCTTGTGCATCCAATAAGTACGTTTGTGTCTTTGGCAGAACATTTAGGTCTTTTTCGTCCTCCCTAGGCTTATTCTCGTCCAATTAGGGTTTTTAACCAATCTTGTGCATCCAATAAGTGATTTTGTGTCATTGGTTGAACATTTAGGTCATTTTCGTCCTCCCTATGCTTATTCTCGTCCAATTAGGGATTTTAACCAATCTTGTGCATCCAATAAGTGATTTTGTGTCATTGGTTGAACATTTAGGTCATTTTCGTCCTCCCTAGGCTTATTCTCGTCCAATTAGGGTTTTTAACCAATCTTGTGCATCCAATAAGTACATTTGTGTCATTGGTTGAACATTTAGGTCATTTTCGTCCTCCCAAGGCTTATTCTTGTCAAAGTAGGGTTTTTAACCAATCTTGTGCATCCAATAAGTGATTTTGTGTCATTGGTTGAACATTTAGGTCATTTTCGTCCTCCCAAGGCTTTTTCTCGTCCAATTAGGGTTTTTAACCAATCTTGTGCATCCAATAAGTTATTTTGTGTCATTGGTTGAACATTTAGGTCATTTTCCTCCTCCCTATACTTATTCTCTTCCAATTAGGGTTCTTAACAATTCTTGTGCATTGAATAAGTGATTTTGTGTCATTGGTTAAACACTTAGGTCATTTTCGTCCTCCCTAGGCTTATTCTCATCCAATTAGGGTTTTTAAACAATCTTGTGCATCGAATAAGTGATTTTGTGTCATTGGTTAAACACTTAGGTCATTTTTGTCCTCCCTAGGCTTATTCTCATCCAATTAGGGTTTTTAACCAATCTTGTGCATCCAATAAGTACGTTTGTGTCTTTGGCTGAACATTTATGTCATTTTTCGTCCTCCCTAGTCTTATTCTCATCCAATTAGGGTTTTTAACCAATCTTGTGCATCCAATAAGTGATTTTGTGTCATTGGTTGAAAATTTCGGTCATTTTTGTCCTCCCAAGGCTTATTCTCGTCCAATTAGGGTTTTTAACAAATCTTGTGCATCCAATAAGTGATTTTGTGTCATTGGTTGAAAATTTCGGTCATTTTCGTCCTCCCAAGGCTTATTCTCGTCCAATTAGGGTTTTTAACAAATCTTGTGCATCCAATAAGTGATTATGTGTCATTGGTTGAACATTTAGGTCATTTTCGTACTCCCAAGGCCTTTTCTCCTCCAATTAAGGTTTTTAACCAATCTTGTGCATCCAATAAGTGATCTTGTGCCATTAGTTGAACATTTAGGTCAATTTCGTCCTCCCAAGGCTTATTCTCGTCCAATTAGGGTTTTTAACCAATCTTGTGCATCCAATAAATTATTTTGTGTCATTGGTTGAACATTTAGGTCATTTTCCTCCTCCCTATACTTATTCTCTTCCAATTAGGGTTCTTAACCAATCTTGTGCATCGAATAAGTGATTTTGTGTCATTGGTTAAACACTTAGGTCATTTTCGTGTTCCCTAGGATTATTCTCATCCAATTAGGGTTTTTAACCAATCTTGTGCATCCAATAAGTACGTTTGTGTCTTTGGCTAAACATTTAGGTCTTTTTCGTCCTCCCTAGGCTTATTCTCATCCAATTAGGGTTTTTAACCAATCTTGTGCATCCAATAAGTGATTTTGTGTCATTGGTTGAACATTTAGGTCATTTTCGTCCTCCCAAGGCTTATTCTCGTCCAATTAGGGTTTATAACCAATCTTGTCCATCCATTAAGTGATTTTGAGCCATTGGTTGAACATTTAGGTCATTTTCGTCCTCCCAATACCTATTCTCGTCCTATTAGGGTTTTTAACCAATCTTGTGCATCCAATAAGTGATTTTGTGTCATTGGTTGAACATTTAGGTCATTTTCGTCAGCCCAAGGCTTATGCTCGTCCAATTAGGGTTTTTAGCCAATCTTGTGTATCCAATAAGTGATTTTGTGCCATTGGTTGAACATTTAGGTCATTTTCGTCCCCCCAAGGCTTATTCTCGTCCAATTAGGGTTTTTAACCAATCTTGTGTATCCAAAAAGTGATTTTGTGCCATTGGTTGAACATTTAGGTCATTTTCGTCCTCCCAAGGCTTATTCTCGTCCAATTAGGGTTTTTAACCAATCTTGTGCATCCAATAAGTTATTTTGTGTCATTGGTTGAACATTTAGGTCATTTTCCTCCTCCCTATACTTATTCTCTTCCAATTAGGGTTCTTAACAATTCTTGTGCATCGAATAAGTGATTTTGTGTTATTGGTTAAACACTTAGGTCATTTTCGTCCTCCCTAGGCTTATTCTCATCCAATTAGGGTTTTTAACCAATCTTGTGCATCCAATAAGTACGTTTGTGTCTTTGGCTAAACATTTAGGTCTTTTTCGTCCTCCCTAGGCTTATTCTCGTCCAACTTGGGTTTTTAACCAATCTTGTGCATCCAATAAGTTATTTTGTGTCATTGGTTGAACATTTAGGTCATTTTCCTCCTCCCTAGGCTTATTCTCTTCATATTAGGGTTTTTAAACAATCTTGTGCATCGAATAAGTGATTTTGTGTCATTGGTTAAACACTTAGGTCATTTTCATCCTCCCTAGGCTTATTCTCATCCAATTAGGGTTTTTAACCAATCTTGTGCATCCAATAAGTACGTTTGTGTCTTTGGCTGAACATTTAGGTCATTTTTCGTCCTCCCTAGTCTTATTCTCATCCAATTAGGGTTTTTAACCAATCTTGTGTATCCAAAAAGTGATTTTGTGCCATTGGTTGAACATTTAGGTCATTTTCGTCCTCCCAAGGCTTATTCTCGTCCAATTAGGGTTTTTAACCAATCTTGTGCATCCAATAAGTTATTTTGTGTCATTGGTTGAACATTTAGGTCATTTTCCTCCTCCCTAGGCTTATTCTCTTCCAATTAGGGTTTTTAACCAATCTTGTGCATCGAATAAGTGATTTTGTGTCATTGGTTAAACACTTAGGTCATTTTCGTCCTCCCTAGGCTTATTCTCATCCAATTAGGGTTTTTAACCAATCTTGTGCATCCAATAAGTACGTTGGTGTCTTTGGCTGAACATTTAGGTCTTTTTCGTCCTCCCTAGGCTTATTCTCATCCAATTAGGGTTTTTAACCAATCTTGTGCATCCAATAAGTGATTTTGTGTCATTGGTTGAACATTTTGGTCATTTTCATCCTCCCAAGGCTTATTCTCGTCCTACTAGGGTTTTTAACCAATCTTGTGCGTCCAATAAGTGATTTTGTGTCATTGGTTGAACATTTAGGTCATTTTCGTCCTCCCAAGGCTTATTCTCTTCCAATTAGGGTTTTTAACCAATCTTGTGCATCCAATAAGTGATTTTGTGTCATTGGTTGAACATTTAGGTCATTTTCGTCCTCCCAAGGCTTATTCTCGCCCAATTAGGGTTTTTAACTAATCTTGTGCATCCAATAAGTACGTTTATGTCAATGGTTGAACATTTAGGTCATTTTCGTCCTCCCTAGGCTTATTCTTGTCCAATTAGGGTTTTTAACCAATCTTGTGCATCCAATAAGTACATTTGTGTCATTGGTTGATTATTTAGGTCATTTTCGTCATCCGAAGGCTTATTCCCGCCCAATTAGGGTTTTTAACCAATCTTGTGCATCCAATAAGTACATTTGTGTCATTGGTTGAACATTTAGGTCATTTTCGTCCTCCCTAGGCTTATTCTCGTCCAATTAGGGTTTTTAACCAATCTTGTGCATCCAATAAGTGATTTTGTGTTATAGGTTGAACATTTAGGTCATTTTCGTCCTCCGAAGGCTTATTCTCGTCCAATTAGGGTTTTTAACCAATCTTGTGCATCCAATAAGTACATTTGTGTCATTGGTTGAACATTTAGGTCATTTTCGTCCTCCCTAGGCTTATTCTCGTCCAATTAGGGTTTTTAACCAATCTTGTGCATCCAATAAGTACATTTGTGTCATTGGTTGAACATTTAGGTCATTTTCGTTCTCCCACAGCTTATTCTCGTCCAATTAGGGTTTTTAACCAATCTAGTGCATCCAATAAGTGATTTTGTGTCATTGGTTGAACATTTAGGTCATTTTCGTCCTCCCTAGGCCTTTTCTCGTCCAATTAGGGTTTTTAACCAATCTTGTGCATCCAATAAGTACATTTGTGTCATTGGTTGAACATTTAGGTCATTTTCATCCTCCCAATGCTTATTCTCGTCCAATTAGGGTTTTTAACCAATCTTGTGCATCCAATAAGTGATTTTGTGTCATTGACTGAACACTTAGGTCATTTTCGTCCTCCTAAGGCTTATTCTCGTTCAATTAGGGGTTTTAACCAATCTTGTGCATCCAATAAGTACATTTGTGTCATTGGTTGAACATTTAGGTCATTTTCGTCCTCCCTAGGCTTATTCTCGTCCAATTAGGGTTTTTAACCAATCTTGTGCATCCAATAAGTGATTTTGTGTCATTGGTTGAACATTTAGGTCATTTTCGTCCTCCTTAGGCTTTTTCTCGTCCAATTAGGGGTTTTAACCAATCTTGTGCATCCAATAAGTACATTTGTGTCATTGGTTGAACATTTAGGTCATTTTCGTCCTCCCAATGCTTATTCTCGTCCAATTAGGGTTTTTAACCAATCTTGTGCATCCAATAAGTGATTTTGTGTCATTGGTTGAACATTTAGGTCATTTTCGTCCTCCTAAGGCTTATTCTCGTCCAATTAGGGGTTTTAACCAATCTTGTGCATCCAATAAGTACATTTGTGTCATTGGTTGAACATTTAGGTCATTTTCGTCCTCCCTAGGCTTATTCTCGTCCAATAAGGGTTTTTAACCAATCTTGTGCATCCATTTAGTACATTTGTTTCATTGGTTGAACATTTAGGTCATTTTCGTCCTCACAATGCTTATTCTCGTCCAATAAGGGTTTTGAAACAATCTTGTGCATCCAATAAGTGATTTTGTGTCATTAGTTGAACATTTAGGTCATTTTCGTCCTCCCAAGGCTTATTCTCGTCCAATTAGGGTTTTTAACCAATCTTGTGCATCCAATAAGTGATTTTGTGTCATTGGTTGAACATTTAGGTCATTTTCGTCCTCCCAAGGCTTATTCTCGTCCAATTAGGGTTTTTAACCAATCTTGTGCATCCAATAAGTGATTTTGTGTCATTGGTTGAACATTTAGGTCATTTTCATCCTCTTAAGGCTTATTCTCGTCCAATTAGGGTTTTTAACCAATCTTGTGCATCCAATAAGTGATTTTGTATCATTGGTTGAACATTTAGGTCATTTTCCTCCTCCCAAAGCTTATTCTCGTCCAATTAGGGTTTTTAACTTATCTTGTGCATCCAATAAGTACATTTGTGTCATTGGTTGAACATTTAGGTCATTTTCGTCCTCCCAAGGCTTATTCTCGTCCAATTAGGGTTTTTAACCAATCTTGTGCATCCAATAAGTGATTTTGTGTCATTGGTTGAACATTTAGGTCATTTTCGCCCTCCTTAGGCTTATTCTCGTCCAATTAGAAATTTTAAAAAATCTTGTGCATCCAATAAGTGATTTTGTGCCATACGTTGAACATTTAGGTCATTTTCGTCCTCCCAAGTCTTATTCTCGTCCAATAGGGTTTTTAACCAATCTTGTGCATCCAATAAGTACATTTGTGTCATTGGTTGAACATTTAGGTCATTTTCGTCCTTCCAAGGCTTATTCTCGTCCAATTAGGGTTTTTAACCAATCTTGTGCATCCAATAAGTAATTTTGTGTCATTGGTTGAACATTTAGGTCATTTTCGTCCTCCCAAGGCTTATTCTCGTCCAATTAGGGTTTTTAACCAATCTTGTGCATCCAATAAGTACATTTGCGTCATTGGTTGAACATTTAGGTCATTTTCGTCCTCCCAAGGCATATTCTCGTCCAATTAGGGTTTTTAACAAATCTTGTGCATCCAATAAGTGATTTTGTGTCATTGGTTGAACATTTAGGTCATTTTCGTCCTCCCAAGGCTTATTCTCGTCCAATTAGGGTTTTTAACCAATCTTGTGCATCCAATAAGTGATTTTGTGTCATTGGTTGAACATTTAGGTCATTTTCTTCCTCCCAAGGCTTATTCTCGTCCAATTAGGGTTTTTAACCAATCTTGTGCATCCATTAAGTACATTTGTGTCATTGGTTGAACATTTAGTTCATTTCGTCCTCCCAAGGCTTATTCTCGTCCAATTAGGGTTTTTAACCAATCTTGTGCATCCAATAAGTACATTTGTGTCATTGGTTGAACATTTAGGTCATTTTCGTCCTCCCAAGGCTTATTCTCGTCCAATTAGGGTTTTTAACCAATCTTGTGCATCCAATAAGTACATTTGTGTCATTGGTTGAACATTTAGGTCATTTTCGTCCTCCCTAGGCTTATTCTCGTCCAATTAGGGTTTTTAACCAATCTTGTGCATCGAATAAGTGATTTTGTGTCATTGGTGGATTATTTAGGTCATTTTCGTCCTCCCTAGGCTTATTCTCTTCCAATTAGGGTTTTTAACCAATCTTGTGCATCCAATAAGTACATCTGTGTCATTGATTGAACATTTAGGTCATTTTTGTCCTCCCAAGGATTATTCTCGTCCAATTAGGGTTTTTAACCAATCTTGTGCATCCAATAAGTACATCTGTGTCATTGATTGAACATTTAGGTCATTTTTGTCCTCCCAAGGATTATTCTCGTCCAATTAGGGTTTTTAACCAATCTTGTGCATCCAATAAGTACATTTGTGTCATTGGTTGAACATTTAGGTCATTTTCGTCCTCCCTAGGCTTATTCTCGTCCAATTAGGGTTTTTAACCAATCTTGTGCATCCAATAAGTGATTTTGTGCCATTTGTCGAACATTTAGGTCATTTTCGTCCTCCCAAGGCTTATTCTCGTCCAATTAGGGTTTTTAACCAATCTTGTGCATCCAATAAGTACATTTGTGTCATTGGTTGAACATTTAGGTCATTTTCGTCCTCCCTAGGCTTATTCTCGTCCAATTAGGGTTTTTAACCAATCTTGTGCATCCAATAAGTACATTTGTGTCATTGGTTGAACATTTAGGTCCTTTTCGTCCTCCCACGGCTTATTCTCGTCCAATTAGGGTTTTTAACCAATCTTGTGCATCCAATAAGTGATTTTGTGTCATTGGTTGAACATTTAGGTCATTTTCGTCCTCCCAAGGCTTATTCTCGTCCAATTAGGGTTTTTAACCAAACTTGTGCATCCATAAAGTACATTTGTGTCATTGGTTGAACATTTAGGTCATTTTCGTCCTCCCAAGGCTTATTCTCGTCCAATTAGGGTTTTTAACCAATTTTGTGCATCCAATAAGTGATTTTGTGTCATTGGTTGAACATTTAGTTCATTTTCGTCCTCCCAAGGCTTATTGTCATCCAATTAGGGTTTTTAACCAATCTTGTGCATACAATAAGTGATTTTGTGTCATTGGTTGAACATTTAGGACATTTTTGTCCTCCCTAAGCTTATGCTCGTCCAATTATGGTTTTTAACCAATCTTGTGCATCCAATAAGTACATTTGTGTCATTGGTTGAACATTTAGGTCATTTTCGTCCTCCCAAGGCTTATTCTCGTCCAATTAGGGTTTTTAACCAATCTTGTGCATCCAATAAGTGATTTTGTGTCATTGGTTGAACATTTAGGTCATTTTCGTCATCCCTAAGCTTATTCTCGCCCAATTAGGTTTTTTAACCAATCTAGTGCATCCAATAAGTGATTTTGTGTCATTGGTTGAACATTTAGGTCATTTTCGTCCTCCCAAGGCTTATTCTCGTCCAATTAGGGTTTTTAACCAATCTTGTGCATCCAATAAGTGATTTTGTGTCATTGGTTGAACATTTAGGTCATTTTCGTCCTCCCAAGGCTTATTCTCGTCCAATTAGGGTTTTTACTCAATTTTGTGCATCCAATAAGTGATTTTGTGTCATTGGTTGAACATTTAGGTCATTTTCGTCCTCCCAAGGCTTATTCTCGTCCAATTAGGGTTTTTAACCAATCTTGTGCATCCAATAAGTGATTTTGTGTCATTGGTTGAACATTTAGGTCATTTTCGTCCTCCCAAGGCTTTGTGTCATTGGTTGAACATTTAGGTCATTTTCGTCCTCCCAAGGCTTATTCTCGTCCAATTAGGGTTTTTAACCAATCTTGTGCATCCAATAAGTGATTTTGTTTAATTGGTTGAACATTTAGGTCATTTTCGTCCTCCCAAGGCTTATTCTCGTCCAATTAGGGTTTTTAACCAATCTTGTGCATCCAATAAGTGATTTTGTTTCATTGGTTGAACATTTAGGTCATTTTCGTCCTCCCAAGGCTTATTCTCGTCCAATTAGGGTTTTTAACCAATCTTGTGCATCCAATTAGTGATTTTGTGTCATTGGTTGAACATTTAGGTCATTTTCGTCCTCCCAAGGCTTATTCTGGTCCAATTAGGGTTTTTAACCAATCTTGTGCATCCAATAAGTACATTTGTGTCATTGGTTGAACATTTAGGTCATTTTCGTCCTCCCTAGGCTTATTCTCGTCCAATTAGGGTTTTTAACCAATCTTGTGCATCCAATAAGTACATTTGTGTCATTGGTTGAGCATTTAGGTCATTTTCGTCCTCCCTAGATTTATTCTCGTCCACTTAGGGTTTTTAACCAATCTTGTGCATCCAATAAGTACATTTGTGTCATTGGTTGAACATTTAGGTCATTTTCGTCCTCCCAAGGCTTATTCTCGTCCAATTAGGGTTTTTAACCAATCTTGTGCATCCAATAAGTACATTTGTGTCATTGGTTGGACATTTAGGTCATTTTCGTCCTCCCAAGGTTTATTCTCGTACAATTAGGGTTTTTAACCAATCTTGTGCATCCAATAAGTGATTTTATGTCATTGGTTGAACATTTAGGTCATTTTCGTCCTACCAAGGCTTATTCTCGTCCAATTAGGGTTTTTAACCAATCTTGTGCATCCAATAAGTACATTTGTGTCATTGGTTGAACATTTAGGTCATTTTCGTCCTCCCTAGGCTTATTCTCGTCCAATTAGGGTTTTTAACCAATCTTGTGCATCCAATAAGTACATTTGTGTCATTGGTTGAACATTTAGGTCATTTTCGTCCTCCCTAGGCTTATTCTCGTCCAATTAGGGTTTTTAACCTGTCTTGTGCATCCAATAAGGGGTTTTGTGTCATTGGTTGAACATTTAGGTCAATTTCGTCCTCCCAAGGCTTATTCTCGTCCAATTAGGGTTTTTAACCAGTCTTGTGCATCCAACAAGTTATTTTGTGTCATTGGTTGAACATTTAGGTCATTTTTGTCCTACCAAGGCTTATTCTCGTCCAATTAGGGTTTTTAACCAATCTTGTGCATCCAATAAGTACATTTGTGTCATTGGTTGAACATTTAGGTCATTTTCGTCCTCCCTAGGCTTATTCTCGTCCAATTAGGGTTTTTAACCAATCTTGTGCATCCAATAAGTGATTTGGTGTCATTGGTTGAGCATTTAGGTCATTTTTGTCCTCCCTAGGCTAATTCTCGTCCAATTTGGGTTTTTAACCAATCTTGTGCATCCAATAAGTGATTTTGTGTCATTGGTTGAACATTTAGGTCATTTTCGTCCTCCCAAGGCTTATTCTCGTCCAATTAGGGTTTTTAACCAATCTTGTGCATCCAATAAGTGATTTTGTGTCATTGGTTGAACATTTAGGTCATTTTCATCCTACCTAGTCTTATTCTCGTCCAATTAGGGTTTTTAACCAATCTTGTGCATCCAATAAGTAATTTTGTGTCATTGGTTGAACATTTAGGTCATTTTCGTCCTCTCAAGGCTTATTCTCGTCCAATTAGGGTTTTTAACCAATCTTGTGCATCCAATAAGTGATTTTGTGTCATTGGTTGAACATTTAGGTCATTTTCGTCCTCCTTAGGCTTATTCTCGTCCAATTAGGGTTTTTAACAAATCTTGTGCATCCAATAAGTGAATTTGTGTCATTGGTTGAACATTTAGGTCAATTACGTCCTGCCATGACTTATTCTCGTCCAATTAGGGTTTTTAACCAATCTTGTGTAAACAATAAGTGATTTTGTGTCATTGGTTGAACATTTAGGTCATTTTCGTCCTCCCAAGGCTTATTCTCGTCCAATTAGGGTTTTTAACCAATCTTGTGCATCCAATAAGTGATTTTGTGTCATTGGTTGAACATTTAGGTCACTTTCGCCCTCCAAAGGCTTATTCTCGTCCAATTAGGGTTTTTAACCAATCTTGTGCATCCAATAAGTGATTTTGTGTCATTGGTTGAACATTTAGGTCATTTTCGTCCTCCTTAGGCTTATTCTCGTCCAATTAGGGTTTTTAACAAATCTTGTGCATCCAATAAGTGAATTTGTGTCATTGATTGAACATTTAGGTCATTTTCGTCCTCCCTAGGCTTATTCTCGTCCAATTAGGGTTTTTAACAAATCTTGTGCATCCAATAAGTGAATTTGTGTCATTGGTTGAACATTTAGGTCATTTTCGTCCTCCCTAGTCTTATTCTCGTCCAATTAGGGTTTTTAACCAATCTTGTGCATCCAATAAGCGATTTTGTGCTATTGGTTGAACATTTAGGTCATTTTCGTCCTCTTGAGGCTTATTCTCGTCCAATTAGGGTTTTTAACCAATCTTGTGCATCCAATAAGTGAATTTGTGGCATTGGTTGAACATTTAGGTCAATTTCGTCCTGCCATGACTTATTCTCGTCCAATTAGGGTTTTTAACCAATCTTGTGTAAACAATAAGTGATTTTGTGTCATTGGTTGAACATTTAGGTCATTTTCGTCCTCCCAAGGCTTATTCTCGTCCAATTAGGGTTTTTAACCAATCTTGTGCATCCAATAAGTGATTTTGTGTCATTGGTTGAACATTTAGGTCATTTTCGTCCTCCCTAGGCTTATTCTCGTCCAATTAGGGTTTTTAACCAATCTTGTGCATCCAATAATTGATTTTGTGTCATTGGTTGAACATTTAGGTCATTTTCGTCCTCCTTAGGCTTATTCTCGACCAATTAGTGTTTTTAACAAATCTTGTGCATCCAATAAGTGAATTTGTGTCATTGGTTGAACATTTAGGTCATTTTCGTCCTGCCATGACTTATTCTCGTCCAATTAGGGTTTTTAACCAATCTTGTGTAAACAATAAGTGATTTTGTGTCATTGGTTGAACATTTAGGTCATTTTCGTCCTCCCAAGGCTTATTCTCGTCCAATTAGGGTTTTTAACCAATCTTGTGCATCCAATAAGTGATTTTGTGTCATTGGTTGAACATTTAGGTCATTTTCGTCCTCCCTAGGCTTATTCTCGTCCAATTAGGGTTTTTAACCAATCTTGTACATCCAATAAGTACATTTGTGTCATTGGTTGAACATTTAGGTCATTTTCATCCTCCCTAGGCTTATTCTCGTCCAATTAGGGTTTTTAACCAATCTTGTGCATCCAATAAGTGATTTTGTGTCATTGGTTGAACATTTAGGTCATTTTCGTCCTTCCAAGGCTTATTCTCGTCCAATTAGGGTTTTGAACCAATCTTGTGCATCCAATAAGTGATTATGTGTCATTGGTTGAACATTTAGGTCATTTTCGTACTCCCAAGGCCTACTCTCGTCCAATTAGGGTTTTTAACCAATCCTGTGTATCCAATAAGTGATTTTGTGCCATTGGTTGAACATTTAGGTCATTTTCGTCCTCCCAAGGCTTATTCTCGTCCAATTATGGTTTTTAGCCAATCTTGTGCATGCAATAAGTTATTTGGTGTCATTGGTTGAACATTTAGATCATTTTTCTCCTCCCAAGGCTTATTCTCTTCCAATTAGGGTTTTTAACCAATCTTGTGCATCCAATAAGTCATTTTGTGTCATTGGTTGAACATTTAGGTCATTTTTGTCCTCCCAAGGCTTATTCTCGTCCAATTAGGGTTTATAACCAATCTTGTGCATCCAATAAGTGATTTTGTGCCATTGGTTGAACATTTAGGTCATTTTCGTCCTCCCAAAGCTTATTCTCGTCCTATTAGGGTTTTTAACCAATCTTGTGTATCCAATAAGTGATTTTGTGTCATTGGTTGAACATTTAGGTCATTTTCGTCGTCCCAAGGCTTATTCTCTTCCAATTAGGGTTTTTAACCAATCTTGTGCATCCAATAAGTGATTTTGTGTCATTGGTTGAACATTTAGGTCATTTTCGTCCTCCCAAGGCTTATTCTCTTCCAATTAGGGTTTTTAACCAATCTTGTGCATCCAATAAGTGATTTTCTGTCATTGGTTGAACATTTAGGTCATTTTCGTCCTCCCTAGGCTTATTCTCCTCTAATTAGGGTTTTTAACCAATCATGTGCATCCAATAAGTTATTTTGTGCCATTGGTTGAACATTTAGGTCATTTTCGTCCTCCCATGGCTTTTTCTCGTCCAATTAGGGTTTTTAACCAATCTTGTGCATCCAATAAGTTATTTTGTGTCATTGGTTGAACATTTAGGTCATTTTCCTCCTCCCTATACTTATTCTCTTCCAATTAGGGTTCTTAACAATTCTTGTGCATCGAATAAGTGATTTTGTGTCATTGGTTAAACACTTAGGTCATTTTCGTCCTCCCTAGGCTTATTCTCATCCAATTAGGGTTTTTAACCAATCTTGTGCATCCAATAAGTACGTTTGTGTCTTTGGCTGAACATTTAGGTCTTTTTCGTCCTCCCTAGGCTTATTCTTGTCCAACTTTGGTTTTTAACCAATCTTGTGCATCCAATAAGTTATTTTGTGTCATTGGTTGAACATTTAGGTCATTTTCCTCCTCCCTAGGCTTATTCTCTTCATATTAGGGTTTTTAAACAATCTTGTGCATCGAATAAGTGATTTTGTGTCATTGGTTAAACACTTAGGTCATTTTCATCCACCCTAGGCTTATTCTCATCCAATTAGGGTTTTTAACCAATCTTGTGCATCCAATAAGTACGTTTGTGTCTTTGGCTGAACATATAGGTCTTTTTCGTCCTCCCTAGTCTTATTCTCATCCAATTAGGGTTTTTAACCAATCTTGTGCATCCAATAAGTGATTTTGTGTCATTGGTTGAAAATTTCGGTCATTTTCGTCCTCCCAAGGCTTATCCTCGTCCAATTAGGGTTTTTAACAAATCTTGTGCATCCAATAAGTGATTTTGTGCCATTGGTTGAACATTTAGGTCAATTTCGTCCTCCCAAGGCTTATTCTCGTCGAATTAGGGTTTTTAACCAATCTTGTGCATCCAATAAATTATTTTGTTTCATTGGTTGAACATTTAGGTCATTTTCCTCCTCCCTATACTTATTCTCTTCCAATTAGGGTTCTTAACCAATCTTGTGCATCGAATAAGTGATTTTGTGTCTTTGGTTAAACACTTAGGTCATTTTCGTCCTCCCTAGGCTTATTCTCATCCAATTAGGGTTTTTAACCAATCTTGTGCATCCAATATGTAAGTTGTGTCTTTGGCTGAACATTTAGGTCTTTTTCGTCCTCCCTTGGCTTATTCTCATCCAATTAGGGTTTTTAACCAATCTTGTGCATCCAATAAGTTATTTTGTGTCATTGGTTGAACATTTAGGTCATTTTCGTCCTCCCAAGGCTTATTCTCGTCCAATTAGGGTTTATAACCAATCTTGTCCATCCATTAAGTGATTTTGAGCCATTGGTTGAACATTTAGGTCATTTTCGTCCTCCCAATACCTATTCTCGTCCTATTAGGGTTTTTAACCAATCTTGTGCATCGAATAAGTGATTTTGTGTCATTGGTTGAACATTTAGGTCATTTTCGTCAGCCCAAGGCTTATGCTCGTCCAATTAGGGTTTTTAGCCAATCTTGTGTATCCAATAAGTGATTTTGTGCCATTGGTTGAACATTTAGGTCATTTTCGTCCTCCCAAGGCTTATTCTCGTCCAATTAGGGTTTTTAACCAATCTTGTGCATCCAATAAGTTATTTTGTGTCATTGGTTGAACATTTAGGTCATTTTCCTCCTCCCTATACTTATTCTCTTCCAATTAGGGTTCTTAACAATTCTTGTGCATCGAATAAGTGATTTTGTGTTATTGGTTAAACACTTAGGTCATTTTCGTCCTCCCTAGGCTTATTCTCATCCAATTAGGGTTTTTAACCAATCTTGTGCATCCAATAAGTACGTTTGTGTCTTTGGCTAAACATTTAGGTCTTTTTCGTCCTCCCTAGGCTTATTCTCGTCCAACTTGGGTTTTTAACCAATCTTGTGCATCCAATAAGTTATTTTGTGTCATTGGTTGAACATTTAGGTCATTTTCCTCCTCCCTAGGCTTATTCTCTTCATATTAGGGTTTTTAAACAATCTTGTGCATCGAATAAGTGATTTTGTGTCATTGGTTAAACACTTAGGTCATTTTCATCCTCCCTAGGCTTATTCTCATCCAATTAGGGTTTTTAACCAATCTTGTGCATCCAATAAGTACGTTTGTGTCTTTGGCTGAACATTTAGGTCATTTTTCGTCCTCCCTAGTCTTATTCTCATCCAATTAGGGTTTTTAACCAATCTTGTGTATCCAAAAAGTGATTTTGTGCCATTGGTTGAACATTTAGGTCATTTTCGTCCTCCCAAGGCTTATTCTCGTCCAATTAGGGTTTTTAACCAATCTTGTGCATCCAATAAGTTATTTTGTGTCATTGGTTGAACATTTAGGTCATTTTCCTCCTCCCTAGGCTTATTCTCTTCCAATTAGGGTTTTTAAACAATCTTGTGCATCGAATAAGTGATTTTGTGTCATTGGTTAAACACTTAGGTCATTTTCGTCCTCCCTGGGCTTATTCTCATCCAATTAGGGTTTTTAACTAATCTTGTGCATCCAATAAGTACGTTTGTGTCTTTGGCTGAACATTTAGGTCTTTTTCGTCCTCCCTAGGCTTATTCTCGTCCAACTAGGGTTTTTAACCAATCTTGTGCATCCAATAAGTTATTTTGTGTCATTGGTTGAACATTTAGGTCATTTTCCTCCTCCCTAGGCTTATTCTCTTCCAATTAGGGTTTTTAAACAATCTTGTGCATCGAATAAGTGATTTTGTGTCATTGGTTAAACACTTAGGTCATTTTCGTCCTCCCTAGGCTTATTCTCATCCAAATAGGGTTTTTAACCAATCTTGTGCATCCAATAAGTACGTTTGTGTCTTTGGCTGAACATTTAGGTCTTTTTCGTCCTCCCTAGTCTTATTCTCATCCAATTAGGGTTTTTAACCAATCTTGTGCATCCAATAAGTGATTTTGTGTCATTGGTTGAAAATTTCGGTCATTTTCGTCCTCCCAAGGCTTATCCTCGTCCAATTAGGGTTTTTAACAAATCTTGTGCATCCAATAAGTGATTTTGTGCCATTGGTTGAACATTTAGGTCATTTTCGTCCTCCCAAGGCTTATTCTCGTCCAATTAGGGTTTTTAACCAATCTTGTGCATCCAATAAATTATTTTGTGTCATTGGTTGAACATTTAGGTCATTTTCGTCCTCCCAAGGCTTATTCTCGTCCAATTAGGGTTTTTAACCAATCTTGTGCATCCAATAAGTACATTTGTGTCATTGGTTGAACATTTAGGTCATTTTCGTCCTACCAAGGCTTATTCTCGTCCAATAAGGATTTTTAACCAATCTTGTGCATCCAATAAGTACATTTGTGTCATTGGTTGAACATTTAGGTCATTTTCGTCCTCCCTAGGCTTATTCTTGTCCAATTAGGATTTTTAACCAATCTTGTGCATCCAATAAGTGATTTTGTTTCATTGGTTGAACATTTAGGTCATTTTCGTCCTCCCAATACTTATTCTCGTCCAATTAGGGTTTTTAACCAATCTTGTGCATCCAATAAGTACTTTTGTGTCATTGGTTGAACATTTAGGTCATTTTCGTCCTCCCAAGGCTTATTCTCGTCCAATTAGGGTTTTTAACCAATCTTGTGCATCCAATAAGTGATTTAGTGTCATTGGTTGAACATTTAGGTCATTTTCGTCCTCCCAAGACTTATTCTCGTCCAATTAGGGTTTTTAACCAATCTTGTGCATCCAATAAGTGATTTTGTGTCATTGGTTGAACATTTAGGTCATTTTCGTCCTCCCAAGGCTTATTCTCTTCCAATTAGGGTTTTTAACCAATCTTGTGCATCCAATAAGTGATTTTGTGTCATTGGTTGAACATTTCGGTCATTTTCGTCCTCCCAAGGCTTATTCTCGTCTAATTAGGGTTTATAACCAATCTTGTGCATCCAATAAGTGATTTTGTGCCATTGGTTGAACATTTAGGTCATTTTCGTCCTCCCAAGGCTTATTCTCGTCCTTTTAGGGTTTCTAACGAATCTTGTGCATCCAATAAGTGATTTTGTGTCATTGGTTGAACATTTAGGTCATTTTTGTCCTCCCAAGGCTTATTCTCTCCCAATTAGGGTTTTTAACCAATCTTGTGCATCCAATAAGTGATTTTGTGTCATTGGTTGAACATTTAAGTCATTTTCGTCCTCCCAAGGCTTATTCTCGTCCAATAAGGGTTTATAACCAATGTTGTGCATCCAATAAGTGATTTTGTGCCATTGGTTGAACATTTAGGTCATTTTCGTCCTCCCAAGGCTTATTCTCGTCCAATTAGGGTTTTTAACCAACCTTGTGCAACCAATAAGTTATTTTGTGTCATTGGTTGAACATTTAGGTCATTTTCCTCCTCCCTAGGCTTATTCTCTTCCAATTAGGGTTTTTAACTAATCTTGTGCATCGAGTAAGTGATTTTGTGTCATTGGTTAAACACTTAGGTCATTTTCGTCCTCCCTAGGCTTATTCTCATCCAATTAGGGTTTTTAACCAATCTTGTGCATCCAATAAGTACGTTTGTGTCTTTGGCTGAACATTTAGGTCTTTTTCGTCCTCCCTAGGCTTATTCTCGTCCAACTTGGGTTTTTAACCAATCTTGTGCATCCAATAAGTTATTTTGTGTCATTGGTTGAACATTTAGGTCATTTTCCTCCTCCCTAGGCTTATTCTCTTCATATTAGGGTTTTTAAACAATCTTGTGCATCGAATAAGTGATTTTGTGTCATTGGTTAAACACTTAGGTCATTTTCATCCTCCCTAGGCTTATTCTCATCCAATTAGGGTTTTTAACCAATCTTGTGCATCCAATAAGTACGTTTGTGTCTTTGGCTTAACATTTAGGTCTTTTTCGTCCTCCCTAGTCTTATTCTCATCCAATTAGGGTTTTTAACCAATCTTGTGCATCCAATAAGTGATTTTGTGTCATTGGTTGAAAATTTCGGTCATTTTCGTCCTCCCAAGGCTTATCCTCGTCCAATTAGGGTTTTTAACAAATCTTGTGCATCCAATAAGTGATTTTGTGCCATTGGTTGAACATTTAGGTCAATTTCGTCCTCCCAAGGCTTATTCTCGTCCAATTAGGGTTTTTAACCAATCTTGTGCATCCAATAAATTATTTTGTTTCATTGGTTGAACATTTAGGTCATTTTC
>JBBPBP010000760.1:4907-25097 GCA_037974735.1 Cicer chorassanicum
GAAAATGACCTAAATGTTCAACCAATGACACAAATTCACTTATTGGATGCACAAGATTGGTTAAAAACCCTAATTGGACGAGAGTAGGCCTTGGGAGTACGAAAATGACCTAAATGTTCAACCAATGACACATAATCACTTATTGGATGCACAAGATTGGTTCAAAACCCTAATTGGACGAGAATAAGCCTTGAGAGGACGAAAATGACCTAAATGTTCAACCAATGACACAAAATAACTTATTGGATGCACAAGATTGGTTAAAAACCCTAATTGGAAGAGAATAAGCCTTGGGAGGACGAGAATGACCTAAATGTTCAACCAATGACACAAAATCACTTATTGGATGCACAAGATTGGTTAAAAACCCTAATTGGAAGAGAATAAACCTTGGGAGGACGAAAATGACCTAAATGTTCAACCAATGACACAAAATCACTTATTGGATGCACAAGATTGGTTAAAAACCCTAATTGGAAGAGAATAAGCCTTGGGAGGAGGAAAATGACCTAAATGTTCAACCAATGACACAAAATAACTTATTGGATGCACAAGATTGGTTAAAAACCATAATTGGACGAGAATAAGCCTTGGGAGGACGAAAATGACCTAAATGTTCAACCAATGGCACAAAATCACTTATTGGATACACAGGATTGGTTAAAAACCCTAATTGGACGAGAGTAGGCCTTGGGAGTACGAAAATGACCTAAATGTTCAACCAATGACACATAATCACTTATTGGATGCACAAGATTGGTTCAAAACCCTAATTGGACAAGAATAAACCTTGGGAGGACGAAAATGACCTAAATGTTCAACCAATGACACAAAATGACTTATTGGATGCACAAGATTGGTTAAAAACCCTAATTGGAAGAGAATAAGCCTTGGGAGGAGGAAAATGACCTAAATGTTCAACCAATGACACAAAATAACTTATTGGATGCACAAGATTGGTTAAAAACCATAATTGGACGAGAATAAGCCTTGGGAGGACGAAAATCACCTAAATGTTCAACCAATGGCACAAAATCACTTATTGGATACACAGGATTGGTTAAAAACCCTAATTGGACGAGAGTAGGCCTTGGGAGTACGAAAATGACCTAAATGTTCAACCAATGACACATAATCACTTATTGGATGCACAAGATTGGTTCAAAACCCTAATTGGACGAGAATAAACCTTGGGAGGACGAAAATGACCTAAATGTTCAACCAATGACACAAAATGACTTATTGGATGCACAAGATTGGTTAAAAACCCTAATTGGAAGAGAATAAGCCTTGGGAGGAGGAAAATGACCTAAATGTTCAACCAATGACACAAAATAACTTATTGGATGCACAAGATTGGTTAAAAACCCTAATTGGAAGAGAATAAGCCTTGGGAGGACGAGAATGACCTAAATGTTCAACCAATGACACAAAATCACTTATTGGATGCACAAGATTGGTTAAAAACCCTAATTGGAAGAGAATAAACCTTGGGAGGACGAAAATGACCTAAATGTTCAATCAATGACACAAAATCACTTATTGGATGCACAAGATTGGTTAAAAACCCTAATAGGACGAGAATAAGTCTTTGGAGGACGAAAATGACCTAAATGTTCAAACAATGGTTCAAAATCACTTAATGGATGGACAAGATTGGTTATAAACCCTAATTGGACGAGAATAAGCCTTGGGAGGACGAAAATGACCTAAATGTTCAACCAATGACACAAAATCACTTATTGGATGCACAAGATTGGTTAAAAACCTTAATTGGAAGAGAATAAGCCTTGGGAGGAGGAAAATGACCTAAATGTTCAACCAATGACACAAAATCACTTATTGGATGCACAAGATTTGTTAAAAACCCTAATTAGAGGAGAATAAGCCTAGGGAGGACGAAAATGACCTAAATGTTCAACCAATGACACAAAATCACTTATTGGATGCACAAGATTGGTTAAAAACCCTAATTGGACGAGAATAAGCCTTGGGAGGACGAAAATGACCTAAATGTTCAACCAATGGTACAAAATCACTTATTGGATGCACAAACTTGGTTAAAAACCCTAATTGGACGAGAATAAGCCTAGGGAGGACGAAAATGACCTAAATGTTCAACCAATGACACAAAATCACTTATTGGATGCACAAGATTGGTTAAAAACCCTAATTGGACGAGAATAAGCCCCGGGAGGACGAAAATGACCTAAATGTTCAACCAATGACACAAAATCACTTATTGGATGCACAAGATTGGTTAAAAACCCTAATTGGACGAGAATAAGCCTTGGGAGGACGAAAATGACCTAAATGTTCAACAAATGACACAAAATCACTAATTGGATGCGCAAGATTGGTTAAAAACCCTAATTGGACGAGAATAAGCATTGGGAGGACGAAAATGACCTAAATGTTCAACCAATGACACAAAATCACTTATCGGATTCAGAAGATTGGTTAAAAACCCTAATTGGACGAGAATAAGCCTTAGGAGGACGAAAATGACCTAAATGTTCAACCAATGACACAAATGTACTTATTGGATGCACAAGATTGGTTAAAAACCCTAATTGGACGAGAATAAGCCTTGGGAGGACGAAAATGACCTAAATGTTCAACCAATGACACAAAATCACTTATTGGATGCACAAGATTGGTTAAAAACCCTAATTGGACGAGAATAAGCCTTGGGAGGACGAAAATGACCTAAATGTTCAACAAATGACACAAAATCACTAATTGGATGCACAAGATTGGTTAAAAACCCTAATTGGACGAGAATAAGCCTAGGGAGGACGAAAATGACCTAAATGTTCAACCAATGACACAAAATCACTTATTGGATGCACAAGATTGGTTAAAAACCCTAATTGGACTAGAATAAGCCTTGGGAGGACGAAAATGTCCTAAATGTTCAACAAATGACAAAAATGTACTTTTTGGATGGACAAGATTGGTTAAAAACCCTAATTGGACGAGAATAAGCCTTGGGAGGACGAAAATGACCTAAATGTTCAACCAATGACACAAAATCACTTATTGGATGCACAAGATTGGTTAAAAACCCTAATTGGACGAGAATAAGCCTTGGGAGGACGAAAATGACCTAAATGTTCAACCAATGACACAAAATCACTTATTGGATGCACAAGATTGGTTAAAAACCCTAATTGGACGAGAATAAGCCTAGGGAGGACGAAAATGACCTAAATGTTCAACCAATGACACAAATATCCTTATTGGATGCACAAGATTGGTTAAAAACCCTAATTGGACGAGAATAAGCCTTGGGAGGACGAAAATGACCTAAATGTTCAACCAATGACACAAAATCACTTATTGGATGCACAAGATTGGTTAAAAACCCTAATAGGACAAGAATAAGCCTTGGGAGGACGAAAATGACCTAAATGTTCAACCAATGACACAAAATCACTTATTGGATGCACAAGATTGGTTAAAAACCCTAATTGGACGAGAATAAGCCTTGGGAGGACGAAAATGACCTAAATGTTCAACCAATGTCACAAATGTACGTATTGGATGCACAAGATTTGTTAAAAACCCTAATTGGACGAGAATAAGCCTTGGGAGGACGAAAATGACCTAAATGTTCAACCAATGACACAAAATCACTTATTGGATGCACAAGATTGGTTAAAAACCCTAATTGGACGAGAATAAGCCTTGGGAGGACGAAAATGACCTAAATGTTCAACCAATGACACAAAATCACTTAATGGATGCACAAGATTGGTTAAAACCCCTAATTGGATGAGAATAAGCCTTGGGAGGACGAAAATGACCTAAATGTTCAAACAATGACACAAAATAACTTATTGGATGCACAAGATTGGTTCAACACCCTAATTGGATGAGAATAAGCCTAGGGAGGACGAAAATGACCTAAATGTTCAACCAATGACACAAAATCACTTATTGGATGCACAAGATTGGTTAAAAACCCTAATTGGACGAGAATAAGCCTTGGGAGGACGAAAATGACCTAAATGTTCAACCAATGACACAAATGTACTTATTGGATGCACAAGATTAGTTAAAAACCCTAATTGGACGAGAATAAGCCTTGGGAGGACGAAAATGACCTAATTGTTCATCCAACGACACAAAATCACTTATTGGATGCACAAGATTCGTTAAAAACCCTAATTGGACGAGAATAAGCCTTGGGAGGACGAAAATGACCTAAATGTTCAACCAATGACACAAAATCACTTATTGGATGCACAAGATTGGTTAAAAACCCAAATTGGACGAGAATAAGCCTTGGGAGGACGACAATGACCTAAATGTTCAACCAATGGCACTAAATCACTTATTGGATGCACAAGATTGGTTAAAAACCTTAATTGGACGAGAAAAGGGCTTGGGAGTACGAAAATGACCTAAATGTTCAACCAATGACACATAATCACTTATTGGATGCACAAGATTGGTTCAAAACCCTAATTGGACGAGAATAAGCCTTGGGAGGACGAAAATGACCGAAATGTTCAACCAATGACACAAAATCACTTATTGGATGCACAAGATTGGTTAAAAACCCTAATTGGATGAGAATAAGCCTAGGGAGGAAGAAAAAGACCTAAATGTTCAGCCAAAGACACAAACGTACTTATTGGATGCACAAGATTGGTTAAAAACCCTAATTGGATGAGAATAAGCCTATGGAGGACGAAAATGACCTAATTGTCTAACCAATGACACAAAATCACTTAGTCGATGCACAAGATTGGTTAAAAACCCTAATTAGAAGAGAATAAGCCTAGGGAGGAGGAAAATGACCTAAATGTTCAACCAATGATACAAAATAACTTATTGGATGCACAAGATTGGTTAAAAACCCTAATTGGACGAGAATAAGCCTTGGGAGGACGAAAATGACCTAAATGTTCAACCAATGGCACAAAATCACTTATTGGAAACACAAGATTGGTTAAAAACCCTAATTGGATGAGAATAGGCCTTGGGAGTACGAAAATGACCTAAATGTTCAACCAATGACACATAATCACTTAGTGGATGCACAAGATTGGTTCAAAACCCTAATTGGACGAGAATAAGCATTGGGAGGACAAAAATGACGTAAATGTTCAACCAATGACACAAAATCACTTATTGGATGCACAAGATTGGTTAAAAACCCTAATTGGACGAGAATAATCCTAGGGAGGACGAAAATCACCTAAATGTTCAACCAATGACACAACATGACTTATTGGATGCACAATATTGGTTAAAAACCCTAATTGGACGAGAATAAGCCTTGGGAGGACGAAAATGACCTAAATGTTCAACCAATGACACAAAATCACTTATTGGATGCACGAGATTGGTTAAAAAAACCCTAATTGGACGAGAATAAGCCTAGGGAGGACGAAAATGACCAAAATGTTCAACCAATGACACAAAATAACTTATTGGATACACAAGATTGGTTAAAAACCCTAATTGGACGAGAATAAGCCTTGGGCTGACGAAAATGACCTAAATGATCAACCAATGACACAAAATCACTTATTGGATGCACAAGATTGGTTAAAAACCCTAATTGGACGAGAATAAGCCTTGGGAGGAGGAAAATGACCTAAATGTTCATCCAATGACACAAATTCACTTATTGGATGCACAAGATTGGTTAAAAACCCTAATTGGACGAGAGTAGGCCTTGGGAGTACGAAAATGACCTAAATGTTCAACCAATGACACATAATCACTTATTGGATGCACAAGATTGGTTCAAAACCCTAATTGGACGAGAATAAGCCTTGGGAGGACGAAAATGACCTAAATGTTCAACCAATGGCACTAAATCACTTATTGGATGCACAAGATTGGTTAAAAACCTTAATTGGACGAGAAAAGGGCTTGGGAGTACGAAAATGACCTAAATGTTCAACCAATGATACATAATCACTTATTGGATGCACAAGATTGGTTCAAAACCCTAATTGGACGAGAATAAGCCTTGGGAGGACGAAAATGACCGAAATGTTCAACCAATGACACAAAATCACTTATTGGATGCACAAGATTGGTTAAAAACCCTAATTGGATGAGAATAAGCCTAGGGAGGAAGAAAAAGACCTAAATGTTCAGCCAAAGACACAAACGTACTTATTGGATGCACAAGATTGGTTAAAAACCCTAATTGGATGAGAATAAGCCTAGGGAGGACGAAAATGACCTAAGTGTTTAACCAATGACACAAAATCACTTATTCGATGCACAAGATTGGTTAAAAACCCTAATTAGAAGAGAATAAGCCAAGGGAGGAGGAAAATGACCTAAATGTTCAACCAATGATACAAAATAACTTAATGGATGCACAAGATTGGTTAAAAACCCTAATTGGACGAGAATAAGCCTTGGGAGGACGAAAATGACCTAAATGTTCAACCAATGGCACAAAATCTCTTATTGGAAACACAAGATTGGTTGAAAACCCTAATTGGATGAGAATAGGCATTGGGAGTACGAAAATGACCTAAATGTTCAACCAATGACACATAATCACTTAGTGGATGCACAAGATTGGTTCAAAACCCTAATTGGACGAGAATAAGCATTGGGAGGACAAAAATGACGTAAATGTTCAACCAATGACACAAAATCACTTATTGGATGCACAAGATTGGTTAAAAACCCTAATTGGACGAGAATAATCCTAGGGAGGACGAAAATCACCTAAATGTTCAACCAATGACACATCATGACTTATTGGATGCACAAGATTGGTTAAAAACCCTAATTGGACGAGAATAAGCCTTGGGAGGACGAAAATGACCTAAATGTTCAACCAATGACACAAAATCACTTATTGGATGCACAAGATTGGTTAAAAAAACCCTAATTGGACGAGAATAAGCCTAGGGAGGACGAAAATGACCAAAATGTTCAACCAATGACACAAAATAACTTATTGGATACACAAGATTGGTTAAAAACCCTAATTGGACGAGAATAAGCCTTGGGCTGACGAAAATGACCTAAATGATCAACCAATGACACAAAATCACTTATTGGATGCACAAGATTGGTTAAAAACCCTAATTGGACGAGAATAAGCCTTGGGAGGAGGAAAATGACCTAAATGTTCATCCAATGACACAAATTCACTTATTGGATGCACAAGATTGGTTAAAAACCCTAATTGGACGAGAGTAGGCCTTGGGAGTACGAAAATGACCTAAATGTTCAACCAATGACACATAATCACTTATTGGATGCACAAGATTGGTTCAAAACCCTAATTGGACGAGAATAAGCCTTGGGAGGACGAAAATGACCTAAATGTTCAACCAATGACACAAAATCACTTATTGGATGCACAAGATTGGTTAAAAACCCAAATTGGACGAGAATAAGCCTTGGGAGGACGACAATGACCTAAATGTTCAACCAATGGCACTAAATCACTTATTGGATGCACAAGATTGGTTAAAAACCTTAATTGGACGAGAAAAGGGCTTGGGAGTACGAAAATGACCTAAATGTTCAACCAATGACACATAATCACTTATTGGATGCACAAGATTGGTTCAAAACCCTAATTGGACGAGAATAAGCCTTGGGAGGACGAAAATGACCGAAATGTTCAACCAATGACACAAAATCACTTATTGGATGCACAAGATTGGTTAAAAACCCTAATTGGATGAGAATAAGCCTAGGGAGGAAGAAAAAGACCTAAATGTTCAGCCAAAGACACAAACGTACTTATTGGATGCACAAGGATTGGTTAAAAACCCTAATTGGATGAGAATAAGCCTAGGGAGGACGAAAATGACCTAAGTGTTTAACCAATGACACAAAACCACTTATTCGATGCACAAGATTGGTTAAAAACCCTAATTGGAAGAGAATAAGCCAAGGGAGGAGGAAAATGACCTAAATGTTCAACCAATGATACAAAATAACTTATTGGATGCACAAGATTGGTTAAAAACCCTAATTGGACGAGAATAAGCCTTGGGAGGACGAAAATGACCTAAATGTTCAACCAATGGCACAAAAT
Organism: Cicer chorassanicum; assembly: GCA_037974735.1. NCBI lineage: Eukaryota > Viridiplantae > Streptophyta > Magnoliopsida > Fabales > Fabaceae > Cicer > Cicer chorassanicum. The sequence continues at coordinate 12,949 of JBBPBP010000760.1, forward strand.
CACTTATTGGAAACACAAGATTGGTTAAAAACCCTAATTGGATGAGAATAGGCCTTGGGAGTACGAAAATGACCTAAATGTTCAACCAATGACACATAATCACTTAGTGGATGCACAAGATTGGTTCAAAACCCTAATTGGACGAGAATAACCATTGGGAGGACAAAAATGACGTAAATGTTCAACCAATGACACAAAATCACTTATTGGATGCACAAGATTGGATAAAAACCCTAATTGGACGAGAATAATCCTAGGGAGGACGAAAATCACCTAAATGTTCAACCAATGACACAACATGACTTATTGGATGCACAAGATTGGTTAAAAAGCCTAATTGGACGAGAATAAGCCTTGGGAGGACGAAAATGACCTAAATGTTCAACCAATGACACAAAATCACTTATTGGATGCACAAGATTGGTTAAAAAACCCTAATTGGACGAGAATAAGCCTAGGGAGGACGAAAATGACCAAAATGTTCAACCAATGACACAAAATAACTTATTGGATACACAAGATTGGTTAAAAACCCTAATTGGACGAGAATAAGCCTTGGGCTGACGAAAATGACCTAAATGATCAACCAATGACACAAAATCACTTATTGGATGCACAAGATTGGTTAAAAACCCTAATTGGACGAGAATAAGCCTTGGGAGGAGGAAAATGACCTAAATGTTCATCCAATGACACAAATTCACTTATTGGATGCACAAGATTGGTTAAAAACCCTAATTGGACGAGAGTAGGCCTTGGGAGTACGAAAATGACCTAAATGTTCAACCAATGACACATAATCACTTATTGGATGCACAAGATTGGTTCAAAACCCTAATTGGACGAGAATAAGCCTTGGGAGGACGAAAATGACCGAAATGTTCAACCAATGACACAAAATCACTTATTGGATGCACAAGATTGGTTAAAAACCCTAATTGGATGAGAATAAGCCTAGGGAGGAAGAAAAAGACCTAAATGTTCAGCCAAAGACACAAACGTACTTATTGGATGCACAAGATTGGTTAAAAACCCTAATTGGATGAGAATAAGCCTATGGAGGACGAAAATGACCTAATTGTCTAACCAATGACACAAAATCACTTAGTCGATGCACAAGATTGGTTAAAAACCCTAATTAGAAGAGAATAAGCCTAGGGAGGAGGAAAATGACCTAAATGTTCAACCAATGATACAAAATAACTTATTGGATGCACAAGATTGGTTAAAAACCCTAATTGGACGAGAATAAGCCTTGGGAGGACGAAAATGACCTAAATGTTCAACCAATGACACAAAATCACTTATTGGATGCACAAGATTGGTTAAAAACCCTAATTGGACGAGAATAAGCCTTGGGAGGACGAAAATGACCTAAATGTTCAACCAATGACACAAATGTACTTATTGGATGCACAAGATTGGTTAAAAACCCTAATTGGACGAGAATAAGCCTTGGGAAGACGAAAATAACCTAAATGTTCAACCAATGACACAAAATCACTTATTGGATGCACAAGATTGGTTAAAAACCCTAATTGGACGAGAATAAGCCTTGGGAGGACGAAAATGACCTAAATGTTCAACCAATGACACAAAATCACTTATTGTTTACACAAGATTGGTTAAAAACCCTAATTGGACGAGAATAAGCCTTGGGAGGACGAAAATGACCTAAATGTTCAACCAATGACACAAATGTACTTATTGGATGCACAAGATTGGTTAAAAACCCTAATTGGACGAGAATAAGCCTTGGGAGGACAAAAATGACCTAAATGATCAACCAACGACACAAAATCACTTATTGGATGCACAAGATTGGTTAAAAACCCTAATTGGACGAGAATAAGCCTTGGGAGGACGAAAATGACCTAAATGTTCAACCAATGACACAAATGTACTTATTGGATGCACAAGATTGGTTAAAAACCCTAATTGGACGAGAGTAAGCCTTGGGAGGACGAAAATGACCTAATTGTTCATCCAACGACACAAAATCACTTATTGGATGCACAAGATTGGTTAAAAACCCTAATTGGACGAGAATAAGCCTTGGGAGGACGAAAATGACCTAAATGTTCAACCAATGACACAAAATCACTTATTGGATGCACAAGATTGGTTAAAAACCCTAATTGGACGAGAATAAGCCTTGGGAGGACGAAAATGACCTAAATGTTCAACAAATGACACAAAATTACTTATTGGATGCACAAGATTGGTTAAAAACCCTAATTGGACGAGAATAAGCCTTGGGAGGACGAAAATGACCTAAATGTTCAACCAATGACACAAATGAACTTATTGGATGCACAAGATTGGTTAAAAACCCTAATTGGACGAGAATAAGCCTTGGGAGGACGTAAATGACCTAAATGTTCAACCAATGACACAAAATCACTTATTGGATGCACAAGATTGGTTAAAAACCCTAATTGGACGAGAATAAGCCTTGGGAGGACGAAAATGACCTAAATGTTCAACCAATGACACAAATGTACTTATTGGATGCACAAGATTGGTTAAAAACCCTAATTGGACGAGAATAAGCCTTGGGAGGACGAAAATGACCTAAATGTTCATCCAACATCAAAAAATCACTTATTGGTTGCACAAGATTGGTTAAAAACCCTAATTGGACGAGAATAAGCCTTGGGAGGACGAAAATGACCTAAATGTTCAACCAATGACACAAATGTACTTATTGGATGCACAAGATTGGTTAAAAACCCTAATTGGACGAGAATAAGCCTTGGGAGGACGAAAATGACCTAAATGCTCAACCAATGACACAAATGTACTTATTGGATGCACAAGATTGGTTAAAAACCCTAATTGGACGAGAATAACCCTTGGGAGGACGAAAATGACCTAAATGTTCAACCAATGACACAAAATCACTTATTGGATGCACAAGATTGGTTAAAAACCCTAATTGGACGAGAATAAGCCTTGGGAGGACGAAAATGACCTAAATGTTCAACCAATGACACAAAAGCACTTAGTGGATGCACAAGATTGGTTAAAAACCCTAATTGGACGAGAATAAGCCTTGGGAGGACGAAAATGACCTAAATGTTCAACCAATGACACAAATGTACTTATTGGATGCACAAGATTGGTTAAAAACCCTAATTGGACGAGAATAAGCCTTGGGAGGACGAAAATGACCTAAATGTTCAACCAATGACACAAATGTACTTATTGGATGCACAAGATTGGTTAAAAACCTTAAATTGACGAGAATAAGCCTTGGGAGGACGAAAATGACCTAAATGTTCAACCAATGACACAAAATCACTTATTGGATGCACAAGATTGGTTAAAAACCCTAATTGGACGAGAATAAGCCTTGGGAGGACGAAAATGACCTAAATGTTGAACCAATGACACAAAATCACTTATTGGATGCACAAGATGGGTTAAAAACCCTAATTGGACGAGAATAAGCCTTGGGAGGACGAAAATGACCTAAATGTTCAACCAATGACACAAATGTACTTATTGGATGCACAAGATTGGTTAAAAACCCTAATTGGACGAGAATAAGCCTTGGGAGGACGAAAATGACCTAAATGTTCAACCAATGACACAAATGTACTTATTGGATGCACAAGATTGGTTAAAAACCCTAATTGGACGAGTATAAGCCTTTGGAGGATGAAAATGACCTAAATGTTCAACCAATGACACAAAATCACTTATTGGATGCACAAGATTGTTTAAAAACCCTAATTGGCTACAATAAGCCTTGGGAGGACGAAAATGTTCTAAATGTTCAACCAATGACACAAAATCACTTCTTGGATGCACAATATTGGTTAAAAATCCTATTTGGTCGAGAATAAGTCTTGGGAGGATGAAAATGACCTAAATATTCAACCAATGACACAAAATCACTTATTGGATGCACAAGATTGGTTAAAAACCCTAATTGGACGAGAATAAGCCTTGGGAGGACGAAAATGACCTAAATGTTCAACCAATGACACAAATGTACTTATTGGATGCACAAGATTGGTTAAAAACCCTAATTGGATGAGAATCAGCCTTGGGAGGACGAAAATTACCTAAATGTTCAACCAATGACACAAATGTAGTTATTGGATGCACAAGATTGGTTAAAAACCCTAATTGGACGAGAATAAGCCTTGGGAGGACGAAAATGACCTAAATGTTCAACCAATGACACAAATGTACTTATTGGATGCACAAGATTGGTTAAAAACCCTAATTGGACGAGAATAAGCCTTGGGAGGACGAAAATGACCTAAATGTTCAACCAATGACACAAATGTAATTATTGGATGCACAAGATTGGTTAAAAACCCTAATTGGACGAGAGTAAGCCTTGGGAGGACGAAAATGACCTAAATGTTCAACCAATGACAAAAATGTACTTATTGGATGCACAAGATTGGTTAAAAACCCTAATTGGACGAGAAAAAGCCTTGGGAGGACGAAAATGACCTAAATGTCCAACCAATGACACAAATGTACTTATTGGATGCACAAGATTGGTTAAAAACCCTAATTGGACGAGAATAAGCCTTGGGAGGACGAAAATGACCTAAATGTTCAACCAATGACACAAATGTACTTATTGGATGCACAAGATTGGTTAAAAACCCTAATTGGACGAGAATAAGCCTTGGGAGGACGAAAATGACCTAAATGTTCAACCAACGACACAAAATCACTTATTGGATGCACAAGATTGGTTAAAAACTCTAATTGGACGAGAATAATCCGTGGGAGGACGAAAATGACCTAAATGTTCAACCAATGACACAAATGTACTTATTGGATGCACAAGATTGGTTAAAAACCCTAATTGGACGAGAATAAGCCTTGGGAGGACGAAAATGACCTAAATGTTCAACCAATGACACAAATGTACTTATTGGATGCACAAGATTGGTTAAAAACCCTAACTGGACAAGAAAAAGACTTGGGAGGACGAAAATAACCTAAATGTTCAACCAATGACACAAATGTACTTATTGGATGCACAAGATTGGTTAAAAACCCTAATTGGACGAGAATAAGCCTTGGGAGGACGAAAATGACCTAAATGTTCAACCAATGACACAAATGTACTTATTGGATGCACAAGATTGGTTAAAAACCCTAATTGGACGAGAATAAGCCTTGGGAGGACGAAAATTACCTACATGTTCAACCAATGACACAAAATCACTTATTGGATGCACAAGATTGGTTGAAAACCCTAATTGGACGAGAATAAGCCTTGGGAGGATGAAAATGACCTAAATGTTCAACCAATGACACAAATGTACTTATTGGATGCACAAGATTGGTTAAAAACCCTAATTGGACGAGAATAAGCCTAGGGAGGACGAAAATGACCTAAATGTTCAACCAATGACACAACATCACTTATTGGATGCACAAGATTGGTTAAAAACCCTAATTGGACGAGAATAAGCCTTGGGAGGACGAAAATGACATAAATGTTCAACCAATGACACAAATGTACTTATTGGATGCACAAGATTGGTTAAAAACCCTAATTGGACGAGAATAAGCCTTGGGAGGACAAAAATGACCTAAATGTTAAATCAATGACAAAAAATCACTTATTGGATGCACAAGATTGGTTAAAAACCCTAATTGGAAGAGAATAAGCCTTGGGAGGACGAAAATGACCTAAATGTTCAACCAATGACACAAAATCACTTATTGGATGCACAAGATTGGTTAAAAACCCTAATTGGAAGAGAATAAGCCTTGGGACGACGAAAATGACCTAAATGTTCAACCAATGACACAAAATCACTTATTGGATACACAAGATTGGTTAAAAACCCTAATAGGACGAGAATAAGGTTTGGGAGGACGAAAATGACCTAAATGTTCAACCAATGGCACAAAATCACTTATTGGATGCACAAGATTGGTTATAAACCCTAATTGGATGAGAATAAGCCTTGGGAGGCAAGAATGACCTAAATGTTCAACCAATGACACAAAATCACTTATTGGATGCACAAGATTGGTTGAAAACCCTAATTGGAAGAGAATAAGCCTTGGGAGGACGAAAATGACCTAAATGTTCAACCAATGACACAAAATCACTTATTGGATGCACAAGATTGGTTAAAAACCCTAATTGGAAGAGAATAAGCCTTGGGACGACGAAAATGACCTAAATAATCAACCAATGACACAAAATCACTTATTGGATACACAAGATTGGTTAAAAACCCTAATAGGACGAGAATAAGCTTTGGGAGGACGAAAATGACATAAATGTTCAACCAATGGCACAAAATCACTTATTGGATGCACAAGATTGGTTATAAACCCTAATTGGACAAGAATAAGCCTTGGGAGGACAAAAATGACCTAAATGTTCAACCAATGACACAAAATGACTTATTGGATGCACAAGATTGGTTAAAAACCCTAATTGGAAGAGAATAAGCCTTGGGAGGAGAAAAATGATCTAAATGTTCAACCAATGACACCAAATAACTTATTGCATGCACAAGATTGGCTACAAACCATAATTGGACGAGAATAAGCCTTGGGAGGACGAAAATGACCTAAATGTTCAACCAATGGCACAAAATCACTTATTGGATACACAGGATTGGTTAAAAACCCTAATTGGACGAGAGTAGGCCTTGGGAGTACGAAAATGACCTAAATGTTCAACCAATGACACATAATCACTTATTCGATGCACAAGATTGGTTCAAAACCCTAATTGGACGAGAATAAGCCTTGGGAGGACGAAAATGACCTAAATGTTCAACCAATGGCACAAAATCACTTATTGGAAACACAAGATTGGTTAAAAACCCTAATTGGATGAGAATAGGCCTTGGGAGTACGAAAATGACCTAAATGTTCAACCAATGACACATAATCATTTAGTGGATGCACAAGATTGGTTCAAAACCCTAATTGGACGAGAATAAGCATTGGGAGGACAAAAATGACGTAAATTTTCAACCAATGACACAAAATCACTTATTCGATGCACAAGATTGGTTAAAAACCCTAATTGGACGAGAATAATCCTAGGGAGGACGAAAATCACCTAAATGTTCAACCAATGACACAACATGACTTATTGGATGCACAAGATTGGTTAGAAACCCTAATTGGACGAGAATAAGCCTTGGGAGGAGGAAAATGACCTAAATGTTCAACCAATGACACAAAATCACTTATTGGATGCAAAAGATTGGTTAAAAACCCTAATTGGAAGAGAATAAGCCTTGGGAGGACGAAAATGACCTAAATGTTCAACCAATGACACAAAATCACTTATTGGATGCACAAGATTGGTTAAAAACCCTAATTGGAAGAGAATAAGCCTTGGGACGACGAAAATGACCTAAATGTTCAACCAATGACACAAAATCACTTATTGGATATACAAGATTGGTAAAAAACCCTAATAGGACGAGAATAAGCTTTAGGAGGACGAAAATGACCTAAATGTTCAACCAATGGCACAAAATCACTTATTGGATGCACAAGATTGGTTATAAACCCTAATTAGACGAGAATAAGCCTTGGGAGGACGAAAATGACCTAAATGTTCAACCAATGACACAAAATCACTTATTGGATGCACAAGATTGGTTAAAAACCCTAATTGGAAGAGAATAAGCCTTGGGAGGACGAAAATGACCTAAATGTTCAACCAATGACACAAAATCACTTATTGGATGCACAAGATTGGTTAAAAACCCTAATTGGACGAAAATAAGTCCCTGGAGGATGAAAATGACCTAAATGTTCAACCAATGACACAAAATCACTTATTGGATGCACAAGATTGGTTAAAAACCCTAATTGGACGAGAATAAGCCTCGGGAGGACGAAAATGACCTAAATGTTCAACCAATGACACAAAATCACTTATTGGATGCACAAGATTGGTTAAAAACCCTAATGGGACGAGAATAAGCCTTGGGAGGACAAAAATGACCTAAATGTTCAACCAATGACACAAATGTACTTATTGGATGCACAAGATTGGTTAAAAACCCTAATTGGACGAGAATAAGCCTTGGGATGACGAAAATGACCTAAATGTTCAACCAATGACACAAAATTACTTATTGGATGCACAAGATTGGTTAAAAACCCTAATTGGACGAGAATAAGCCTTGGGAGGACGAAAATGACCTAAATGTTCAACCAATGACACAAAATCACTAATTGGATGCACAAGATTGGTTAAAAACCATAATTGGACGAGAATAAGCCTTGGGAGGACGAAAATGACCTAAATGTTCAACCAATGACACAAAATCACTTATTGGATGCACAAGATTGGTTAAAAACCCTAATTGGACGAGAATAAGCCTTGGGAGGACGAAAATGACCTAAATGTTCAACCAATGACACAACTGTTCTTATTGGATGCACAAGATTGGTTAAAAACCCTAATTGGACGAATATAAGCCTTGGGAGGACGAAAATGACCTAAATGTTCAACCAATGACACAAAATCACTTATTGGATGCACAAGATTGGTTAAAAACCCTAATTGGACGAGAATAAGCCTTGGGAGGACGAAAATGACCTAAATGTTCAACCGATGACACAAAATCAATTATTGGATGCACAAGATTGGTTATAAACCCTAATTGGACGAGAATAAGCCTTGGGAGGACAAAAATGACCTAAATGTTCAACCAATGACACAAATGTACTTATTGGATGCACAAGATTGGTTAAAAACCCTAATTGGACGAGAATAAGCCTTGGGAGGACGAAAATGACCTAAATGTTCAACCAACGACACAAAATCACATATTGGATGCACAAGATTGGTTAAAAACCCTAATTGGACGAGAATAAGCCTTGGGAGGACGAAAATGACCTAAATGTTCAACCAATGACACAAATGTACTTATTGGATGCACAAGATTGGTTAAAAACCCTAATTGGATAAGAATAAGCCTTCGGAGGACGAAAATGACCTCAATGTTCAACCAATGACACAAAATCACTTATTGGATGCACAATATTGGTTAAAAACCCTAATTGGATGAGAATAAGCCTTGGGAGGACGAAAATGACCTAAATGTTCAACCAATGACACAAAATCACTTATTGGATGCACAAGATTGGTTAAAAACCCTAATTGGACGAGAATAAGCCTTGGGAGGACGAAAATGACCTAAATGTTCAACCAATGACACAAATGTACTTATTGGATGCACAAGATTGGTTAAAAACCCTAATTGGATGAGAATCAGCCTTGGGAGGACGAAAATTACCTAAATGTTCAACCAATGACACAAATGTAGTTATTGGATGCACAAGATTGGTTAAAAACCCTAATTGGACGAGAATAAGCCTTGGGAGGACGAAAATGACCTAAATGTTCAACCAATGACACAAATGTACTTATTGGATGCACAAGATTGGTTAAAAACCCTAATTGGACGAGAATAAGCCTTGGGAGGACGAAAATGACCTAAATGTTCAACCAATGACACAAATGTAATTATTGGATGCACAAGATTGGTTAAAAACCCTAATTGGACGAGAGTAAGCCTTGGGAGGACGAAAATGACCTAAATGTTCAACCAATGACAAAAATGTACTTATTGGATGCACAAGATTGGTTAAAAACCCTAATTGGACGAGAAAAAGCCTTGGGAGGACGAAAATGACCTAAATGTCCAACCAATGACACAAATGTACTTATTGGATGCACAAGATTGGTTAAAAACCCTAATTGGACGAGAATAAGCCTTGGGAGGACGAAAATGACCTAAATGTTCAACCAATGACACAAATGTACTTATTGGATGCACAAGATTGGTTAAAAACCCTAATTGGACGAGAATAAGCCTTGGGAGGACGAAAATGACCTAAATGTTCAACCAACGACACAAAATCACTTATTGGATGCACAAGATTGGTTAAAAACTCTAATTGGACGAGAATAATCCGTGGGAGGACGAAAATGACCTAAATGTTCAACCAATGACACAAATGTACTTATTGGATGCACAAGATTGGTTAAAAACCCTAATTGGACGAGAATAAGCCTTGGGAGGACGAAAATGACCTAAATGTTCAACCAATGACACAAATGTACTTATTGGATGCACAAGATTGGTTAAAAACCCTAACTGGACAAGAAAAAGACTTGGGAGGACGAAAATAACCTAAATGTTCAACCAATGACACAAATGTACTTATTGGATGCACAAGATTGGTTAAAAACCCTAATTGGACGAGAATAAGCCTTGGGAGGACGAAAATGACCTAAATGTTCAACCAATGACACAAATGTACTTATTGGATGCACAAGATTGGTTAAAAACCCTAATTGGACGAGAATAAGCCTTGGGAGGACGAAAATTACCTACATGTTCAACCAATGACACAAAATCACTTATTGGATGCACAAGATTGGTTGAAAACCCTAATTGGACGAGAATAAGCCTTGGGAGGATGAAAATGACCTAAATGTTCAACCAATGACACAAATGTACTTATTGGATGCACAAGATTGGTTAAAAACCCTAATTGGACGAGAATAAGCCTAGGGAGGACGAAAATGACCTAAATGTTCAACCAATGACACAACATCACTTATTGGATGCACAAGATTGGTTAAAAACCCTAATTGGACGAGAATAAGCCTTGGGAGGACGAAAATGACATAAATGTTCAACCAATGACACAAATGTACTTATTGGATGCACAAGATTGGTTAAAAACCCTAATTGGACGAGAATAAGCCTTGGGAGGACAAAAATGACCTAAATGTTAAATCAATGACAAAAAATCACTTATTGGATGCACAAGATTGGTTAAAAACCCTAATTGGAAGAGAATAAGCCTTGGGAGGACGAAAATGACCTAAATGTTCAACCAATGACACAAAATCACTTATTGGATGCACAAGATTGGTTAAAAACCCTAATTGGAAGAGAATAAGCCTTGGGACGACGAAAATGACCTAAATGTTCAACCAATGACACAAAATCACTTATTGGATACACAAGATTGGTTAAAAACCCTAATAGGACGAGAATAAGGTTTGGGAGGACGAAAATGACCTAAATGTTCAACCAATGGCACAAAATCACTTATTGGATGCACAAGATTGGTTATAAACCCTAATTGGACGAGAATAAGCCTTTGGGAGGACGAAAATGACCTAAATGTTCAACCAATGACACAAAATGACTTATTGGATGCACAAGATTGGTTAAAAACCCTAATTGGAAGAGAATAAGCCTTGGGAAGAGGAAAATGACCTAAATGTTCAACCAATGACACAAAATCACTTATTGGATGCACAAGATTGGTTAAAAACCCTAATTGGACGAGAATAAGCCTTGGGAGGACGACAATGACCTAAATGTTCAACCAATGGCACTAAATCACTTATTGGATGCACAAGATTGGTTAAAAACCTTAATTGGACGAGAAAAGGGATTAGGAGTACGAAAATGACCTAAATGTTCAACCAATGACACATAATCACTTATTGGATGCACAAGATTGGTTCAAAACCCTAATTGGACGAGAATAAGCCTTGGGAGGACGAAAATGACCGAAATGTTCAACCAATGACAAAAAATCACTTATTGGATGCACAAGATTGGTTAAAAACCCTAATTGGATGAGAATAAGCCTAGGGAGGAAGAAAAAGACCTAAATGTTCAGCCAAAGACACAAACATATTTTTGGATGCACAAGATTGGTTAAAAACCCAAATTGGATGAGAATAAGCCTAGCGAGGACGAAAATGACCTAAGTTTTTAACCAATGACACAAAATCACTTATTCGATGCACAAGATTGGTTAAAAACCCTAATTGGAAGAGAATAAGCCTAGGGAGGAGGAAAATGACCTAAATGTTCAACCAATGACACAAAATAACTTATTGGATGCACAAGATTGGTTAAAAACCCTAATTGGACGAGAATGAGCCTTGGGAGGACGAAAATGACCTAAATGTTCAAACAATGGCACAAAATCACTTATTGGATACACACGATTGGTTAAAAACCCTAATTGGACGAGAATAAGCCTTGGGAGTACGAAAATGACCTAAATGTTCAACCAATGACACATAATCACTTATTGGATGCACAAGATTAGTTCAAAACCCTAATTGAACGAGAATA